>BSBK01014144.1:40000-103063 GCA_027943335.1 Chamaecyparis obtusa
GGACTCAAGTTGGGAAGATATGGAGGGTTGGGTCACTGGGTGTCATTTCGAGTCTATAGGGGTACTACACTACCAAGACTTTATTTCTCTAATATCCAACACAATTATAGATATTCACAAACTTAATGTAAGGCATGTGGATGTCTCTATGGGACACACATATCCACAAATGGTCTAGATCAAATGATCGGATAAACAATGTGATATATAACAAGGCAGGTTGGTAGAGTGATAATAGCTAGCATTATTGTCAAATTAGCTAAAGCAGAGGCCTATATGTCATTAAAATTCCATAGGGTGTAATTTACAACATTACACTCCCATATTAATTGTAATATTTATTTCCTACAAATTATTTTGCCTCAACTCTCTTTTTTATTCTCTATTGATGTCTTTCAATCATTTTACTCTTCTAGATTACAATCCAATGACAATTTTAAATAATTTTTCCCCTATAAACTCCTAGTCATTGAGTTTTTATACTCAAATTATTCCTTTGTAGGATTATACTCAACTTCCTACTTTGTTTTCCACTAAGCATCATAAAAAATTGTCCAAACCTTGATTTACCACTTCTATTTGTCTATCAGTATATGGATGTAATTATTAACTAAACCTAGCTTGATCTTCATCTTTTTTATTAATGTCTTCAAAAAGTATCATGAACCTTGTATCCATGTCTCAGACTCTACTCCATGCTTATCCATATAATCTTACAATCCCTCTGAAAAATAGGTTAGCAACATGAACAACATCATGGGTCTTATTATGTAAGAAAATATTTGTAAACTTCTACAAAATATATCCACCTCTATAAATATATTATAATCAAGTTCCATTCATTTCTATAGTAGTCTAAATATGAAATGCATGTCAATATCCTTCAAAAGCCTCTCTAGTATTATAAAATATTTATGCAATATATTATTCTAAGTACTTCTCTTCACAATTTGAAAATTATTTTACCCTTGTACAAACATCCTTACATCGTTATATATTTAAGACCAAAAATAATATATTTCCTACCAAAGAAACTATATTTTAAGTGCCAAACTATCCTTCTAATCCACTATTGTATTTATGTGTGATCATGTTCTCTCTCATTGAACTCCTAGGAATGCACAATTGACTCTGTTTGAATAGCATGACATATTAAATTAAATAAACCAACCACTTACTCTTATATACTATAATTGATTACTTATTTACTTTTCAAGAATTATCAAATGCTAGATCATCTTAATACATGTTTTTGAGCTATTCAAATCCCTTCACTTATATCTTCATTTGTGTTAATGGGTTTTATCTCCTACACAATGAAACTATCACTTTGTTTGAATATTTTCTTTTATTTATTATCACAAATGTGTAAATTTTCATGTGTCCTACTTGTATCATGTATCTTTGATTCAACTTTCCTTAACTAGTTAAAAATTATAAGGATTTATGGTCAGTGTATGAAACCCATTCCTTTGGTAAAGGGTAATGTGTCCATGTCTTAAAGAATTCTTATAAAGGTTTCAAAGTTTATCAAATGGATGTTAAGTATGTATTTTTGGATGGAATTCTTGAAGAAGTTTACATTGAATAACCTAAAGGATTTGTTAAGAATACTAACAAGGACATGGTATGCAAACCACACAAGGCACTATATGGTTTGAAACAAGCACCCTGAGCATGGTATGAAAGGTTACCTTCATATTTGATCAAGATTGGATTTCAAAGGACAAGTGAAAACATCAATTTGTATTTTAAATGTGATAGTAATGCTAATATTTTGATTGATGAAATATTTTTTGATGATATCATATTTGAAGAAAATGAGTCAATGTGTAAATCATTTGCTAAGGATATGAGAAAGGAATTTGAGATTTCCATGATAGGAGAGATAAAATCCTTTATTGGACTACAAATTCAACAAGTTAGAGATGGGATCTACATCACACAGTCAAAGTATATCAAGGAGATCCTAAAGACATTTGGTATGGAAGATTCAAAACCAATTGGTACACCAATGGCTACTAGTTGCAAATTGTCAAAGGAATATGAGACAAAGGAATTAAATGAAACACTCTAGACAGATCAATGATTGGTAAGATACAATATGTTGTATACAACATACCTAATATTGCTCATACAATAGGTATTGTTGCAAAAATTTTATGCCAATCCAAAGGAAACATACATGTCTATAGTCAAAAGAATATTTAGATATCTGAAAGGGGACAAAAGATTTTAGTCTACTATACAATCTAAAGAAGGAGATTCTGATCTAAAGGTGTACACTGATATTGATTGGGATAGAAATATTGATGATAGGAAAATTACAAGTGGAGGAGCTTTCTTTTTAGGAGAAATATTAGTGACATGGATAAGTAAGAATCAGATTTGTATTTTACAGTCTACAGCCGAGGCTGAGTATGTAGCAGTAGCTATGAATTGTTCAAACATTATATGAATCAAACAACTAATTGAAGGCATGCAAGAGGACATTACTGATTGAGTTACTATTTACTATGTTAATACAAGTGTTATCAACATATCAAATAATCTGGTGATGCATTCAAAGACAAAGCACATTTCTATCAAGTATCATTACTTGAGAGAAAAAGTTCAAGACATGCATGTGATATTGGAGTATGTGAATACAAAAGAGCAGATAGTAGATATATTTACCAAGTCAATACTAAAGGATGATTTTGAGTATCTCATACATAAATTAGCAGTTCTTACCCTATCCAATATTCACTAAGGAAATATGCATGTTGCATCAATTCAAGGATTCATTAGAATATCTATTTTGTGTGTTGATGCTAGCATTCACTCTTTGGGTGATGCTTGAAGTTGTGAAGGATGTTTATATATGAAATGAGTAATCAATACATATTAGGTATGATTCACTGCCTGAACAAAATTTAAGGAGTATATGTCTTCAAAATTATTGTCAAAGAGGGAGAATATTCTATTGAGAGTTGGAAGATTTCTATTGATTATTATAGAGATAGAGGGAGAATATCTAATTGATTACATAGGAAGAACAAGCAAACAAGAAAGAAGAAGATAAAGCTCAAAGGGAGTAAAGGAAAAAGACAAGTCAAAAAGTATTGTCATCATCAATTGATAGTGAGTGTTGCTATCAATGCCAAAAAGGGAGATTGTTACTATAACTGATGGTGATGATGATGAAGACCAATAGTGAACACAGGTATACAAGATTGTAGAAGGATTAGATCATTTATTATATTTTCATTGATATCAAGCAATTGATTTTTGGTTTATTTTAAGTTTCCATATCATTCAGAGTATGATATAAGTTGAGTGAATTAAGGAAGAAGAGGAAGTGAAATGTTGTGAAGTTGAAGAAGGGTGGTCCCACAATAACGTGTCCCACGTTTTGGCCAACTTTGACACAAAGATCAACATTCTAAGAAAAAACTTCACTTTTGAACACCTATTGCCACAAACCTATTAGGAATTTGAAGATGATGTAAACTAGAGTATTTTAGAATTTTATTTCTAGTTTCTAAATATTTTATTTTTTTTTAAATTAAAATTCATTCAAATTCATTTTTCCTTCTCCTTCGAAAAGTGGTTTGTGTGAAAAATTGTGTTTTTAAGGAGTTATTGTCACTTGGATCAACATAACTTTTTTTTAAACTATGATAAAGATGTAATTCTTTAAAGATTATATTTGTAACTTCAATATCTAAAGGATGCAATGGATTTCATTCATTTTGGGTCAATATTTCATAGTTTATTAAGTTCTAAAGTGATAGTAACTGTAATTTACACATAAGGTCACTTGGATCACTCTAACTTGATCTGTGTATATCAAAATTCATTTTTTATTTTTTTTATAGAAAGGTAACACAAATACTCTTTTCCTACATATTTTTCATAAAAAAAAATTTGTAATTTACTATTTTTCCAAAGTCTTGAAGTGACAGGTTGTTGAATGATCAAACAACCTATGTTCAGTTAAAGTAACATTTAAAAGTGATAATGAACTGAGCAATATGTATTAAAATTATATTCATTAGAAAGCTTGTTCTGGACAACATCATACTACATATATAGGTTTTTCAAATGGATTCATTTGATCTGCCAAAACATAAAGTCGAAGTGATTTCTTGTCAGCATTTTAATAGATGTGAAGGAGACTCCATTGTAGGTATGAATGAGGAGTATAGATGTTATATCAATGTTTTTTAATCTAAGAGGCTTTGAGCTAACCATTTGTAATTAATTCCTTCAAATGGAACCTCTCAAGGCTTAAATCATCATATTTTATTAAAAATGTGTTATTTCAGGAAAAATCAGCATGTCTAAAAAAGTGAGACACACTATTGTGGGACCACACAGAACTTGATTGGGAAGCTAATTTACAGATCAAACAATGTTAAGGTTATGTTGATATAATTGTTTTCTACTAAACATTTGACTATATCAAGTCGATAAAGAAGATTGGTCAATTTGGTAAATCAAATAGTTTAGTTACCAAATAGAAAAAGTCATTCAGTAAAAGGAAAGTAAGTTTTGATTAAGGTAAAGGAAGTCAAGATACAAAGTAGAAGGTTTCAATTAAAGAGAAAATAAAATAGAATTTTGGTTGAAGAAAAATGAGCTAGCCATCGAGAAAGTAACAAAAATTAAATATAAGGATCGAAATGACATTTAATGATGAGCTATGATGATCTAGAAGATTGTAAGGATGAGGAAGATTTAGTTGATGAGATCTACAATTAGGAAAATTCAAGGTGGAGATCTATGGTATAGATATAAGTGGAAAAAAGTGAAGGTACAAGTTCCAAGAAAGTTCAAGTTCTGAGGTGATGATAAAATGTTTTACCGAGCCCTAAATTCATTGAATTAGTTTATGATGATAATTGGATAGTTGAGATTAATCAAAGTAAAACCTAATAAAGGAGATTAAGAAGGAAAAAAAGCCTATATAAAGGATGAAATTGTATGAAGAGAAGGCAAACAAATTAAAGGGTTGATGCGTCATTGACTGATGTAGTGAAAAAGAAAAAGGTTGAAATCTGAGTTAGCAAGTTGATTTTGATAAAGTGTTGAAGCCAGTGGAAAGTGATGGAATGAAGTGAAGACAAAAAGCACACAAGGGATCTAATTAAGAAAGAGGTAGTTACAGATTTATAGATCAATTTATATATTATTTCTTATTAACATTTGTAGCATAAAAATATCCTAACTGAGTGGACTTAACAATCTTATTGTAAATCCTTGAAAGAGGTGACATTTTAGGAGTGTTTGAAGACCTTTAACTAGACCACTCCTAACAGGGTGAAGTTCCTAAAAAATCTAAGGAAAATCCCCTAACAGGGTCACATTTAACAATGTGCATTGTAATCTCTTACCAGATTGGCTTTTAACTGAGCATACTTCAGAAGAGTATTTCCTTAGTGGGTGACAATGCCCATAGTGGTTTTTCCCAAATTGGGTTTCCACGTTAAATACTGGTGCTATATGTGTTGAATATTTATTGTGAATGCTGTTGTTCATTGATAAAGTTAATTTACTATTATCGGTTAATATTGAATTTTGCCTAACCGAGTTGAATCAGAGAAATTTTTTAAGCTACAAAGAATCACATATTACTGATTCACCCTGTTAGTGTTTATTCTTGCAGATGTCTATAACAAATCTTGCAGATTTTGATTTCAAGTCTAATGCATAACTCTATGAACCCAAAGATGCATCTGACAATAATAAACCCTTATGCAATAAGGATATTCATCCTTCTTCACTTCAAGCTTAAAGCTCAAGCGGGTGTACCTTATGGATTCACTTCTTCGAGGAATCAACAAAAGTTATTTGTATTTTTTAACACAAATAATTAACATCTATGTTCTTCAAACAAAAATTAAAAGACTATTTATCATTTAAGGATTGATGATGATAATTGCCTATCAAGTATAGAACAGTGCCTAATTCCAGGGCAAAGAGTCAAATGAACATATATTCACAAAAATATTTTTAATTAAACACACCTATAACCCAGATCAAATGCCTTACAAATCATTCTTCTCATTCTCACACTTGGACATCAAATTCTCATATAAATCTTGAATCCCCTAAAATCATCCTTAAGAATTACCCTTCCCTTAAAAGAAACTTAAGAGCAACCTCACAATTTACCTTGTAAATGATATATTAAAAATGCCTTGAAAATTCAACACATACGAACTTGGAATCAACATAAGAAGAAATCACAAATGTGAAAAGGAATTCCAATGTATTGTCATTAAAATCTCTTTGTTTCAATACATTCAAGATGATAAAATTCCCAAAAGTAAGACTCTAAATCCAGAAAACCCTCTTTGTAGTTGTAAATTCACCATCCTTTTACATTACAAAATCCTTGCTATTTATAATATTCACTAGCCATCTTGGAATCCTCTGAGAGATAGGATGCAACAAGCTTTGGATGGCTAGGAAAAAGATGATAGAAGAGAATATACTTGAATAGTTCTTCGAAATCATTCTGATTCTTTAACCGTTGGCACATTAATCCTCCTTTATTGTCTAGCCACTCAAAACCCTTTGTACTCTGTAATTGTTTGACTTGCATATCCTACTAGGAATCAATTATGGCTCTACTATCTGCAACAAACTTAGCACAGTCTGTATAAACTTTACTTATTGAGACCAAAAACTATCTCCTCAATCATTTTACCATTCACTGTCTTTTTGCCTTTGAAACCCTCAGAGTTTGTCAAAAAACCCCAGCTACAAAATGATTGGATAAAATTATTCACTTTTTCCACCTTAGCAGAGTACTTTACATGTCAGGATCTCTTATTTTCCTAATCACCTGTGAGACTTTAACCAGTCACCTTCTAGAGATCACGTGATAACCAGCTTTCCCAGAATTGATGAACGTTTGGCTTGACGATGGTTTGATCATGAGATCCAATGACTAACACATATCTCACAATCTCTAGATGTTTGTCTTAACTCAGATTTCATCTTGAGATTCGATGACCAAGACATATCTCATAATCTTTGAATTCTTACTCTAACCATGGCTTCATCATGAGATTCAAAGACCAAGACATGTCTCGTAATCTCTAAATGCTTGTCTTAACTCAGGTTTCATCTTGAGATTCAGCGACCAAGACATATCTTGTAATCTCTGAATGCTTTCTCTAACTATGTTTTCATCATGAGAATTAGAGACAAAGGCCTACTCTGGGTTGTTGGATGCTTGTCTTAACTCAAGCTTTATCTCAAGATTCAACGATAGTCATTGATCTTTACCATCATCTTTGGTTGTCACTTAATCTCAAAATATTTTATGACTTGACCATGACTTCTTGAGGTTGGGAGATAATTGCTTCTTGTCTATTTCCTAACCTTTTGCTAGATCTCCAGATGTTAGAGGACTTTGTCATGACATTGCGAGATTCAGAGATAACCTTTTCTGTCAAGTCCTTCTCTTTATCACTCAATCTCTAGATATTAGACACTCAACCACCAACATTATAAGATTTGGAGATAACGGCACCCACCAAGTCACTGAATGTTAAGAACTTAACTGCTAACATTGTGAGATTCAGAGATAGCTGCAAATGGTCTTGTCTTTACCTTATCTCTTGATCTCCAAATGTTATAAAACTTAGCCTCTACCTCACAAGACTTGGAGATAACCGCTTCGCTAGATTGTTGAAAAATCAAAAAAAACTACTGACGCTTAGGAGACTTAGAGATAACTACAATCTGTCATCACCAGGGACACATGTCACAAGGTCATGATGTCGCAAAGGATAAAGCCTTCACATCTCTTCATAGCGAAAATATGACAACCATTGGATCAAAATTGATCTAACCATTCTTATTTTTTACTTAAGCTCTACCCTGGGTCCACCAACCACTAGGTGTCATGTTGTCGCTATGCCGCAAAGGATAAAAGCCTTTCACTTTCTTTAAGCGGGATCATGAAAACTGTTGGATTGATCTGAGATGTGACGCAGTTTAACATCAGCTTTAAGCCTTGACCAAGGTCCACCAAGGACAGGTGTCGCACAGGCGTGATCCCACAAAGGGTAAACACTTCACAACTTTTCATTACGGGATCACGCACATCGCACGATCTAAAAGGATCTGGCAAAGCCTTAAAACATGCGGGACCTAGGAAATATTAAAATCAGTTGGGATTATAGGACTTAGGAAAAAATAAATCGGGCCCGCTAGGTAAAAGACTAAAGGAACTTGGCCCCACTTGATGATAACTTAAGACATGTGCCAAAAAGGGGAACTTAAGTGACATGAAAAGGTAACATGAAAACATAAGAATCAAGGTATGATTTGGCAAATTTTAAAGATAAAAAACCTACCAAAGACAAACAAGTCCTAGGGTTTAGGGTTTCACACATTTTCAAGCAGAACTGCCTTGAGACAAACATTCACAAATATTTTGCAAGAACATTGAAACTCTTAGATGAAAGGCACACTTCACTTGACACCAAGAACAACTTTTTGACACTTCTTAAAAAACCTAAAAAATGACCCAACAGTGGCTCTATCTGAGGATGCTTGAATGCAAATTCATAGCAAGGATCTAGGAACTATGGGAGGCAGACCACAACCACACTAACCCACTGTACAAAAAAAAACACACAACAAGAAGAAAACACACTTGTACATATATTACAAAACTACTGTGCATGGAAAAGTTGGGTTCAATAGAAGAAATACTTCACAAATTGTCCATGCATTGGCAAATCATGCTCTTCATCATTCATATCTTTTATAAAATAGGAATCATTTCTATGGATTTGATGAATAACATAAGGGCCCAACCAAAGGGATTCAAATTTCATATGCTTTCCCTTATCTTCATTCCTAGCATTCCATTGAAGAACCAAGTCACCAGGCTGGAACTTTCTGAGGCTTGCCCTTTTGTCAAAGAGATACTTCATTTTTTGCTACAATTTGGCATTCTCCTTTTGACCTTCTCTTCTTACTTCATCCAATTCTACCAATTGGACCATTCTTGTGAGACCTACCAGACAGTCATACTATTACCATTATGTTTTTCATGCTTTCAGTACTTATTTCACAAACATACTAGACTACTTGGACACCTATGTATTTGAGGATCTATTGAATCCTATTTTATATGTTTGGTACTTGATTATGTAATCAGGGTACACTCGAGATACTACATGTTATGTTTCAGTTTCAGTTACGATTATGTTACATATGATGTTAGATGATGTTTTAAAACTATTGTAATGAAAAGTTGGTTTAGGAAACTGAAGTTATGCTTAAATGATTGATTTATAGACATAGTTTTTAAACTATGCAGTATTGATGATGTATGGTATTTATATCATGTTTATTGGACCTACTAATGTGTGTAATGAGTGTGCAGGGTAAGTTGACCATGGATCTAAATGCGGGGATCCAATATTGGAACCTATGTTTATACCGTGCATTCCAAGGTCCTCTTTGTATAAAGAGACGTGGAGCTCATTGTATAGTCTTTTATTCATAAATGTGGTTTGCATGTGTGTATTTATTTTAGTTAATGTTAATGTGAATAAGCCATGTCATTTGTTTTAATTCATTGTGCCGATTCTAGCAATTGTTGCAATTTAATATTGACATGGCTAGTAAGGGGAACTATGGTTAGGTAGAGGGTTAACTAAGGTTACCTATGTGTAGTACCCAAGCTTACCCCAAGGTTAGAAGTTTCTAGATGATTATCTTGACTTAGAAATCTGTGGGTTAACTTCAGGGGTAGTTTAAGAGGGCCTTTTAGGCTCCCAGAAGGTAACCAGGGTCAATTTTAGCTACCCAACTTGGTACCCTATGGGTTAGGGGTCATTTTCAGTCATTAATGAGCCTCTAAACTCATTTATTTCCCCCCTAAAGTCTCATTTTCAAACTTGAACGAATTTGAGGAGTTGTGTAAGTTTGGTTAACCTCTCTCTTCTTCCCAAGTTGCATTTAACTCCATTTATGGAGGATGAAGGCAAGTGGGAAGAAAGGGATGGTTAGGGTCACCTCACCTTTGAGTTAGTCTTGCTCATGTTGAAGGTTTGCCTATTTAGGGAAGGTTTTAGGATGAGTTGGGTGTTCACGCACTCTCTATTCTTAGAGACAGATTCAGTATTGAGGAAGCCTTTTGGAGGAAAGAACTTGGAAGGAAAGCTCTTCTCAAAATCACAATCCACCTTAACTTTGGAGTAAGGTTGGTCTTCTATAGAGTAAAATTCTTTATTTCTTGATGTTCTTGAGCTTGAAACTCCATTAATGGAGTCCTATGTAAATTTTAAGTTATTTTCAAGTTAAGTTTTTAGAGTTTTATTTTGTTGTGTTTTATTTTGTGTATAATTTTCAATGGGATTCTTCAAGGCACACTTGCCCTTGGGAGGGCAGAGTAACCTTGTAGGGGTGGTGGAAATGACTCTGGTTTAGTGTAGAGTCTCCCATGTGTGGAGGGAAAGACATGGAGTTTCATGATACCCATGATGCCAAGTATGGCCTGAGGGCTTTTGGGGGGGCATAAGGAGGTGTATTTTATGATTGCATCTTGTGAAGATGGTCATTCCAAGTCCATGTGTGGCTTGAGGTTTCTATTTTGTATACTTGACTTTCTCCTACTGTGAGGTCTACCACTACCCCTATTTTTAGGAAGGCCTCTTGGAGACCTTCCTTTTTTTTTACCATGCGTTGGGAAGCTAGGTTTCTATATATGTTTGTTTTATGTGAGTTTTGTGAGTTCCTGTTTGTATCCTGTTCCTTTCTAGATCCCCAAGCTCAGGGGTGGCCATGTAATGGCCTAGGTTGGGAGGTGAGCCTCCGTGGTCAACCTTATTCTATCAGGTATTCAGTTGGTATCTTGGAGCTGACAATTTGAAAGTTAAAATTGTACTTAAGTCCCTCATGGACAAATTTGTTATTTCTATACATTTTCAATGTAAGGTTGGAATCAAGTTTTCTTGTAATCTCTCTTTCGAAAGTAAATCCTAAGTTGAATTTTCTTTTATATTAAGGAAATTATGGAAGCAATGGATCATGATTCTTACTATGTAATAAAATGGATTATGTGATAATTATAATTTTCCAAATTACAATAAAACATGTGTATTTGGCGAAATGGACTCTATGGCATATTTATTTCAAATTATCCATGAGTTTACACAATTGTTTGAATCATATGAAATTTGGAGAAATTTTAAATACACGGTAATTTAAAGTGTACATTTGTAGTATTCAATATGGTTGTAAAGATATGTGAATGAAACCATTAAATAATAAAAGAATTCATTTTAATTTACTTTTGGCAATTTTTCTGTAAATAAATAGTTGATAAATGTTTTTTAGTGTATATTGTTAAATTAAATTAAATGTTGAGTTGAAAATGAAAATAACTATTTCAGTTCATACTTAGAAATATATTTGAAAATATAAATAAAAAAAAAGGTGCTCAAAATAAGTTTATTTTTAGCTCATGTTGTGAGCCCCAAATTGTAATATCCATATATGCTTTTAAAATAAAAAAATAATTCATCTAAGTGTCTGCTGTTTTATGTTTCAGACATTATTGAACACCAATAAAAATAATAAAACAATGACATATATTAATATTATTTTTTAACTTTAGATTTGTTAACTAATTTTAATGCTAGGCTTTTAATTCTAAATAAAGTAATATTGTAAATTAATTCAAAAATAAAAGATTTAGAACATTTATTATCTAATTAAATTATTATTTTTAATTAATAACCTAGATATCGATCTATTGATAAGGGGGTCATAACAACCCTTTATCTTGGCGATAAATATCTAATGAGAGTATTATCGCTACTTTTGACCAGCATCGTGCACAGTTGACTTTTGGTCAACGATGGTCAAACTACCTTTGTTCGTCTCAATTTTTGAACTAGGTGTTTCCTTCACCCCCTAGAACTTAGGATTTCAATTTTGCACCATTCGGTGATGGTTGACTTTTTGGTCAATCCTAGTTGACTTTTTGGTCAATTGTCTCGATTAGTGTGCATGTGCCTTCCTTAGAGCCTAGCAGGCCCTAGAAACTTTCTTACATGTAAATTAGAGCATAGTTGACTTTTAGTCAACACTAGTTGACTTTTAGTCAACTATCTTGATTTGCATGTCGGTCAAAGCTAGTAGCTAAAGGGCAACCTTATTTTAGTGTTGTTTGATGAAGTTTGACTTTTGGTCAAACTTGGTCAACCCTTTGATTTTATCTTTGAGCTATAGTCAGACCCTCCTTTATTATCAGTTCTCTATTTTATCTTTACACTATTTTGTGTGCACATAGGGTTTGGTGCCAGTTAGTCTTCTCTCCTTAGTTGCGTTAGTGTGATGGTTTGTAGTTGCTTTGTTAGGTTTTAAAAATTTTGTAGTTGTGTTTTGCTCAACTTTTGGGCATGACAATTCTGTCCTACATAGGTTTAGAGACTTCTAAACCTTCTTCTTGGATAAATGTATAAACTGGTAGCAGATTAGTCACAGGCATCCTAGACTAGATACCATACACCAGTTCAAATGGGGACTTTCCTGTAGCTCTTTTCACAGTAATTTTGGCCGCCCACAATGCAAGCTTCAACTTTGCATGCCAAGCCCTCTTGTTATTTTCTAAGGTTTTCTTCAAAATCTGCAAAATGCTTTTATTGCTATATTTTGCTTGTCCATTTTCATGTGGGTGATATGGGGATGAATATGACTCAACAATACCTATTTCAAAGAAGAAATTAACAAACCCTTCTGATTTGAAACACATGTCATTGTCCATTACTAGTTTAACGGGAACACCAAACCTAGTAATTACATTGTTCATCAAAAAGTCAATTACCACTGTTGTTGTGGCCTTTTTAGTTGGAATTTCCTCGATCCATTTGGTAAAGTATTCTATAGAAACTAATATCCAACTATGTCCCCCATTGGATTTTTTTGCAAATTCCCCAATGAAGTGTATTCCCCGCATAGAAAAAGGTGCTTCTGCAATTACAAGGTTTAGTAATAGTCCACCTGAAAACTTAAACTTATTGGAGATTCTTTGGCATGGTTCACATCTTCTAACAAAAGAGTGGTTGTCCTTAAACAGATAGGGGCAATAATAACCAGCGTTCAAAATTTTATGAGTTGTTGCTCTGGCTGAATAGTGTCCTCCACATAGTCCAGAATGCATTTCGTTTAAAACATTTTTAGATTTCCCTTTGTCTAAACATAATAGAAATGCTCCATCTTTATCTTTCTAATACAAGTCACCCTATATAAATACACACCTATGATCTTGCAATCTTAGACTCATCTTCTGATTATCACTCAAGCCTTCTAGGCATCTTACATTTTTAAGAAAATGCACTATACTAGTGTACCATGGCTGCATTTCAATGCTTGTAATGATTCCTTCATGAGTGGTGACATTATTCACTTGGACTAAGTCCAAATCTTCTTTTGTCATCAGTTTGGCTAATCCCAAACCTCTTACCAGCTTAGTAATGTGAAGTTCTGGGTCAAACTCTTGAATTCTGTTAATCCACTTACATATTTTTCCTATTACTTCACTTTGAACCAAGATGTCTTTAATTGTAGCATGAGGAACATATGCATTGACCTTAGCACATACCAGATAAGGTTTGAATGATTTGACTACTTTCACCAAGGCATAAGCATGCTTTTCCATTAGCTCATAGTTTAATTCAACTGATTGCAATGATTTACTGAAAAAATCTATGGGGTTCTCAAACCCTTCCTCATCTTTCTGCAATGAGACTTCTACAATGGTGTGAAAAGATGCAAATGAAAATATAGAGAAAGGTCTGGTATAATCAGGAGAAATTAGAATAGGGGCCTCTTGAATTGATTGTTTAATTCTCTCAAAATCTTTCTATGCCTCCTGATTCCAATCAAACTTTGTATCTTTTTTTAATAAGTTGACTATTGGCTTGATCATCTCTGCAAAATTAGCAATAAATCTTCTAAAAAAGTTAATTTGTCCAAGGAATGATTGCACACCCTTAAGATTTTTAGGAGAAGGGACCTTTTGAATAGCTTGAACTCTTTCTAGATCTATCCTTACTCCCTCCTTAGACACTATATGCCCCAAGAGCTTTCCCTCTATAATAGTAAATTGGTATTTTTAAGGATTCAATGATATGCCATATTCCAATGCTTTAACCAGGACATTTTTCAAATGACTACAATGATCTTTAGATTTTTTTCAATAGGAAATTAAATCATCTTGGTAAACTACCATGAGAATATTTATGAGGTCCTTAAAAGCTACATCCATTGCCCTTTCAAATGTAGCTCCATCATTCTTTAAGACAAAAGGCATACAGACATACACATAGGTTCCCCATGGGGTAGTAAATGTTATTTTAAATTGTTCAAGCTCCTTTACTAACACTAGGTTATATCTGAAGAATTTATCCATCATTGATAATAAATCACATCTAGTCACCTTATGCAGCATAGCTTCCATATTAGGCAGTCCATAATTGTCCTTTAATGAGGCTACATTCAAATTCCTAAAATCAATACACAGGCTTATGTCCCCATTTTTCTTCCTGACTGGGACCAAATTTGAAACCCAGGATGAATCTAGTATGGGCTCAATTATTCCTACATCAATTATGAATTTGAGACAATCGGGAGATTTACCTACAATGGAGACAACATTTAGCGCACTTAGTATTTGTCGTACTTTGTCAAGAAGCGTGAGTGTGAGTGGAGATTATGCCAGTAGCAGTAGAACCAGGAATGAAGAAGATAGAAATATTGAAGAAGGTATTGCCTTACTTGTGAAAAGAGAACCAAACGGTAAGAAAATCTTTAAATGTTGGACTTGTCAACAGTATGGTCATTTTGCATCTAAATGTCCTAAGAGAGTAAAGAAGTATAGAAAGAACTTTAAACCTAGAAGATCTACAGAATGTTATTATGCTAATGATGAAGAATTTCAAGCTAGTATGGAGAAATCTCTAAGTGAAAGTGATAATGAGAATGATGATATAGGATTTGTAGCAATATAACTGGAGACAAGAAGAAATTCATAAAGTTTTACAATTATGATGGAGGAATTGTTAGAGTTGGAAACAATGCACCTCATTTGATAAAAGGTATAGGATCTATCACTCTTGATGGAAAGACTAATACTAATTATTTTTACTTTGTAGATGGATTAAAACATAGTCTTTTGAGTGTTGGACAATTAGTTGATAAGGGATATCAAGTTTGGTTTATTGAGAAAACATGTGTAATCAAAGACAAGGATGGTAATTTGATTGGTACTGGATCAAGAACCAGAAGTAATGTTAAAGTTGAATCCTACTGAGATGACATGCTTGATTATTAATATTGATAACAATTGGTTATGGCACAGAAGATTTTGTCATATAAACTTTGATAATATTGTGAAAGTAAGTACTACACTTGCAACAAGAGATTTGCCGAAGATTATGAAACCTACTAACATGATTTGAAAATAATGTGTGATGGCTAACCAGAAGTGATGAAGGATACTCCCCTTACTACCACAAACACATAACAGAAATAGAGAAACAACAACAATTTTGCAAGAACAGAAAATGGGCTTCTTATTATCTCCACAAATGTGGAATTACAAATTTCAGAATTACAATATGCAAAGCCACATGGGCATTTTCCCTTACAATAATCTGTAGGACAAAGCCTTGAATCATTACCTAGATCTACTACCCAGAACTACTCTGAACTGCCTAAGACAACACTACAGCCTTCCTTATATAGGCAATTTACACCGCCCTAGAAGGTTCCAGAAATTTAGCCTTTTAGGCTGAAAAAATATGGAATTATTTTATTTTTACTATTATTATAATAGGGTTAGCTCAAAGAAAATACAAACTATGTTTTTAGGTAACCCAACTTCCGGAGGCCATAACTTATTAATCGTTGCCTTATTTTTCTATTGTAACAACTTTTTGGAAATGCCATGACAAGATCTATAGTGCTTGACTCACGCAAGCTCCAATTAGTTGGGGGTCAATCGCGATTCGGAGCCTCTAAGGCCTTCAAAATTGAGCTCAAAGATTTCGTACCCAAAAACCTCAATAACTTCAATGATACAGATGATGTGGTAATGAAATTGAATTGGAAGGCTAAAATGACTGAGATGAACCTCCACCTGTGAAATCAGAACATTCTGAGATTGTATGACCAACTTACTAAAAATATTAAGTTTCCATAAATAGTAGCTCCGCACAAGGTAGCCCTTATTGAAAACAAAACCAAAAATATTTTTTTTTCGATGATGCAAGATTGCTCTTACACCCAGGATGCTCTTGCATCAAACACCAGGGTTAATTTGAGAAGTGACCCTATCATGACTCAAGTGTGTAGAGGAAAACCAAGACGATTAACCTCCTCTCTCGTCAGCCATGATGAATCTTCAACAAGTTGTCCTTTCCATTTGACTAGATATTCTTCATATGTCATATTCCTTATGCTTCTACCAACATGACTATCCAATATATCCTCAATCTCCTTGGTATCTGAACTAGTTACTGTAATACTCCACTGTACCACTGTGATCTCATCTTCAACACCTCCTTCATGATACTCTGTCAAATCTAAAATTTTAAATACTGGTGAAATATTCAACTCTTTAGGCAATTCTACCTCATATGCATTTCCTAAATCATGCCTCTTCAGTATCTTGCATGGCCCAAACTTCTTCATTTTCAACTTGTTATATGTACCAACTGGAAATCGCTCCTTCTACAAATGAACCATGACTTCATCTCCAACTTGAAATTTCTTATGCCTCCTTTTCTAATCTGCCTTAGCCTTATACTGTGCATTCATCTTGGTAATATGCTTCCTCACCTCCTCATGGATGTTCTTCAAATGTTCTAAAAAATCCTTAGCTTCAGCACTACTTATTTCTCCTTTATCTATCTCCTCAACTCAGATGCATTTGTGGGACTGCTTCCATATACAATCTAGAATGGTGATCTACCAGTGCTCCTTTTGATAGAATTATTGTATGCAAATTCTACATGTGGTAAAATCAAATCCCATCATGTTGGTTTATCTCCAACCAAACATCTTAGCAAATTCCCCAAACTCCTATTCACCACCTCTATCTATCCATCAATCTGTGGATGATGTGATGAACTGAACTTCAAATCTATCTTCAACTTCTTCCACAATGTATGCCAAAAATATCCAACAAACTTAGTGTCCTGATCTGAAACTATGCTCTTCGAAAAACCATGTAGCCTCACCACTTCTCTGAAAAATAATTTTGCTATATGAACAGCATTATTAGTCTTCTTACAGGGAATGAAATGTGGACATCTTTGAAAATTTGTCAACTACCACAAAAATTGAATCATGTCCCCGTTGTGTCCTCGGCAAACCAAGAACAAAATCCATACTAATATCCTCCCATGACTTCTCCAGTACAGGTAATGGCTAATACAACCTTGTATTTTGCTTCATGCCTTTTTCCATCTGACATCCTCTACAACTCTGTACAAACTTCTTGACATCTTGCTGCAACTTTGGCCAATAATAATTCTCACTAACCAAAGAAAGGGTTTTATCATGACCAAAATGTCCAGCCAATCCTCTGTTGTGCTTCTCCTTGATGAGATTCTCCCTCATAGAACTTCTTGGAATGCACAACTGACTCCCTCTGAATAGCATATCATCGTAAATGATGAAATCCAACTTCATTCTGTCTAGAGTAATAGGTTCTTTACAAGCTTTCCAAGCTTCACCAAAATCAAGATCCTTTGGATACAAATTCTTGAGTTCCTTGAACCCAACCACCTCAATCTACATCTCTGTCAACAAAATTTGCCTTCTACTAATGGCATCAGCAACTCTATTAGACTTTCCACTCCTATGTTTCAAAACAAATGTGTAACTCTACAAAAACTCAACCCACTTCAAATGCCTTTGATTCAACTTTCCTTGACTATTCAAATATTGCAAAGCTTGATGATTAGTATATAAAAAAAACTCCTTAGGAAGTAGATAGTGTCTCCACTTCTTTAATGCTTGAACTATAGCATAAAATTCCTGATCATAAACATAATATTTTCTCTTGACATCATTTAACTTCTCACTGAAATAAGCAACAAGTTTACATTCTTGGCTCATAGCAACTCCTATTGCAGTACCACGAGCATCACAGTCTACTTGAAACACCTTATTAAAATCTGGAAGTGCTAAAATAGGTTGTTCTATAACTTTATGTTTCAACAGTTTAAAACTCTTATCTACCCCATTAGTCCACTTGAACTCTTTTCTATCCCCTCTCATTGTTTTAGTCAAGGGTCCACAAATACTGCTAAAATTTCTGATAAACTTTCTGTAAAAACTAGCCAAACCATGAAAAGATCTTACCTTAGTAGCACTCCTTGGAGTAGGCCATTGAAGGATAGCCTGCACTTTCGCTAGGTCCATTTTTAGACCTTTTGCTGAAACTACAAATCCCAAATACATTAATTCCTTCTTCACAAAACTGCACTCCTTCAAATTAATCAACAATTTCTCTTCTCTTAAATTCTCAAGCACCATATGAATATGCATCATATGCTCCTCCAATGTCTTACTAAAGATCAAAATATCATCTAGGTAAACAATGACAAACTTACCTAGAAATTATTTTAGAACCTCGTTCATGAGCCCCATGAAAGTGCTTGGTGCATTGGTTAGCCCAAAAGGCATGACTAACCACTCATACAGTCCTTTCTTTATCTTGAAGGCAGTCTTCCATTCATCTCCTTCTCTGATCTGAATCTAGTGATATTCACTCTTCAGATCTATCTTTGAGAAATACACATCTCCACTCAAACAATCCATAATATCATCCATTCATGGCAATGGAAACCTATACTTGATTATGATCTTGTTTATAGCCCTAGAATCTGTACACATCCTCCATTATTCACTCTTCTTTGGTGCTAATACTACTGCTATAGCACATGGACTCAGGCTCTCCCAAATCAACCCCTTCTATAATAACTCATGTACTTGTCTTTTCAACTCTTCGCTTTCTATTGGTGTCATTCTGTGTGCTACCTTATTTGGCAAACTAGCTCCTAGAATCAAATCCATCTGATGACTGATCTTCCTTACCAATGGTAATCCATCAGGTACATTATCCTGAAACTCATTCAACAAATCTGCAACTTCTACAGCACATCTACTTTCTCTTTACCAACTTTAAGAATTAAAGCAAAACACACATGCTCATGCCTCATACCATCTAGGAACTTTCTTCCATCAACAAAATTTATTCCTTCATTACCACATACCTTTTCTTCTATCTCCTTCAATGGCTTTAGCTTATGTCGCACTCCATCCTTTGTCAAGGAATAGGTATTTGCAAGACCATCATGTGCAACATGCCTATCAAACTGCCATGGTCTACCTAGCAACATATGACATGCATCCATAGGTATGATATCACATAGTACCTCATCATAGTAACCGCCAATCTTGAACATTACTAGGCACTGTTCATTGACCATGACCTTGTGGTCATCCTGCACCCAAACAATCCGATATGGATGTAGGTGTTTCTTTCTCTTGAGCTTCAACTTTGTCACCATCTCTTCTGACACAAAATTTTTAGTGCTTCCACTATCAATAATCACATCAAAGCATTTACCTTCACACTTGCACCTAGTGCAAAATAGGCTCCTCCTTTGCTCAGGTTCATTCTCACCACTCAGCAGGACTCATCTATTAATTACCGTTTCTCCTCTTTCAACATCTTTAGAATGTGATGATCTGGCATCTTCATCTACATGTGCAACTCTGGCCTAGCCTTCAGTTCTCCTATTTGTCCTTCCTTGGAGTTGAGGACATTCAAAAGCCCTATGACCTTCTTCTCCATAGTGAAAACATGTTCCATGGAAGCCTCCTCTTCCAGATCCTTGTCCTCTTCCTCTTCCTGTATGATCTCTATTATTCTAATCTTGGAAATGATTGGAATTTTTTCCTCTCTGATTTTGACTGCTACTGGCCTCATCCTTCTTTTTCGAATCTTCATTTTGGCCTCCATATGATCATCCACTAGATCTTCCACCATGACCTCTTCCATTTTGTCTGCTCTCAAACTTCTTGTTCATCTTTTCCTCTACTTTTAGGGAAAACTGGTATGCCTCTTCAATACTGTTCATTCGAACCAAATTCAACTCCTCCTAAATGCTTGGCCTCAATCAATTAAGGTGATGGGCAACTTTCTCCTTATCAACTTCTGCATGGCCTATTTTGATGAGGATTCGATAGAACTCCTCTGTATACTCCTGAACAGATCTTCCTACTTGCTTCAAACTTTGTATTTTCTTCAGTAGGTCAAGCTCATAATCAACAGGAATGAACTACCACTTCAATTTGTCCACCATTCGATCCCATCTTGTAATTTTCTCCTTTTCTCTTCTATTTCACTCCAATTGAATCTCTTTCCACCAGATCTTCACATGACCCTTCAATCTAGCCTTTGCAAATTTGACCCTATCACAATCCTTAATATCTTCATACTCAAAATATTCTTCACATTCATTGATCCAGTTGATCAATTTTTCTAGGTTAAGATTTCCAGAAAATGTTGAAACCTCAATCTTAGGTCTCTTCCTGATCTTTGAAATGGCTCAAAAAAGTTGTTCTTCTTCTTGATTCAAAACTTTGACTTCCCCTTCCTGATCAAAATTTTCTTCTCCTTTGGCTTCATCATCACTTTCGTCTCTAGCATTAAGATCAAAAGTAACCATGTATCACTGTTATCATGTATTACTGTTACATGTATCACTGAAACCCTAACCACAGTCCTAGTGCAAACTTTCTCACAGTCAATAATCCATTTACACACTCAGGAACTCCCACTCCGATACACTTGATGAAGGATGCTCCCCTTACTACCACAAACACATAATGGAAATAAAGAAACAACAACAATTTTGCAAGAATAGAAAATGGGCTTCTTATTATCTCCACAAATGTGGAATTCCAAATTTCAGAATTATAATATGCAAAGCCACATAGGCATTTTCCCTTACAATAATTTGTAGGACAAAGCCTCAAATCATTACCCAGATCTACTACCCAGAACTGCTCTGAACTGCCTAAGACAACACTACAACCTTCCTTATATAGGCAATTTCCACTACCCCAAAAGGTTGTAGAAATTTATCATTTTAGGCCGACAAAACATGGAATTATTTCATTTTTACAATTATTATAATAGGGTGGGCTCAAAGAAAATACAAAATATGTTTTTTGGTAACCCAACTTCTGGATGCCATAACTTTTTAATCGTTGCTCTATTTTTCTATTGTAATGACTTTTTGGAAATGTCATGATGAGATCTACAGTGCTTGACTTGCACAAGCTCCAGTCAGCCAGGGGTCGATCATGATCCAGAGCCTCTAAGGCCTTCAAAATTGAGCTCAAAGATTTCGTACCCAAAAACCTTAATAACTTCACTGATACATATGATGTGGCAATGAAACTGAACTAGAAGGCTGAAATGATTGAGATGAACCTCCACTTGTGAAATCAGAACATTCCAAGATTGTATGACCAACTTACTAAAAATATTAAGTTTTCATAAATAGCAGCTCTGCACAAGATAGCCCTTTATTGAAAACAAAACCAAAAAAAAAAAAAATTTGGGTGATGCAAGATTGCTCTTACACCCAAGATGCTCCATCAAGAAGAGAAGCTCATTTCCCAGCAAGAAGTTCACAATAGCAGAGAAGTTGTAAATTGTTCATATAGATTTGAGTGGTCCCACAAGGACTGGAGGATTCTATGGAGAAAGGTATTTTATGATTCTTGTTGATGATTTTACAAGAATGATGTGGATTGCATTTCTTAAAGAAAAGTCTAAGTATTTGATAAGTTTAAAATCATTAAGAACAAAGTTGAGAATGAATCTGGAATGAAGATTAAATGTTTGAGATCAGATAGAGGTGGAGAATTTACTTCAAAAGAATTTAACACTTTTTTATGAAGTAAATGGTATTAAGAGACAATTTTCAGCCCCTAGAACACTTGAACAAAATGATATTGTAGAAAGAAGAAATAGGTCAGTGACTAAAGCATCAAGAGCTATGTTATTTGAAAATGATTTGGTGAAGATATTCTGGAGAGAAGCAATGAACACAACACTATATACAATAAACATATTACAAATTAGAGCAAATACAGACAAGACACCTTATGAACTATGGTTTGGACATGCACCATTAGTTAAGTATTTTAGAATTTTTTGAAGCAAATGTTATATTAAGAGAGATGATGACATTGGAAAGTTTGATCCTAGAAGTGATGAAGGTATATTTCTTGGTTATTTATTGAAGAGAAAATCTTATAGATGTTATAATAAAAGAACTAAGACTATTGTTGAGAGTGCAAATGTTAAAGTTGATGAAAAGTTCAAAATTCAGGAAAAAATGCTTGACGATGAATCAAATGAAGGAACTCATCCTAGAACTAATCCAAAGAATGCAGAATTATTCTATGAAACTGATAGTGATTTGCAAAATGAAAGCTTCTTTGAGGAAATCACAGAAGAACCTACAGCTAAAGTGAGAACTGAGACAGTGACACCTAACAGGAACTTATCAAGGAATCATCCTGTTGAGTAGATTATTGGAAGCATAGACAAAGGAGTTCTGACATGAAATAAGGTACAAGAATAGTTGTTTTTAATTTCTCAAATTGAACCTAAATCTAGTAATGAAGCCTGTGAAGATGAAAATTAGATTAAAGCTATGAAGGAAGAACTAGATCAAATTGAAAAGAATAAGACTTGGGAGTTAGTCCCTAGACCTAAAGATAAGAATGCTATAGGAACTAAATGGGTATTCAAGAACAAGATGAATGAACAAGGAGAAGTTGTAAGAAATAAAGCAAGATTGGTATGTAAAGGATACTCACAGCAAGAAGGAATTGACTATGAAGAAAAAATTTCACCTGTTGCAAGAATTGAAGTAGTAAGAATATTTTTGGCTTATGCAGCCTATAAGAAGTTCAAAGTCTATTAGATGAATGTGAAGTCAACATTTGTTAATGGAGAGTTAGAAGAAGAATTTTACATTGAGCAGCCTGAAGGTTTTCCCTTTAACTCATGAAGGAGATATGGTATGTAAATTGAAGAAAGCTTTATATGGACTTAAACAAGCACCTAGAACTAGGTATGCAAGACTTGATAAATATTCGATAAAATTAGGATTTACTAAAGGCACAACAGACAACAACTTGTACACAAAAGAAATTGAAAATGGTTTGTTGGTTGTAGTTATTTTTGTTGATGATATTATCTTTGGAGGAGAAGATGAAGCTAGTGATAAATTTGCAGATGAAATGAAAATTGAATTTTAAATGAGTATGATTGGTGAGATGAAATACGTTTTAGGATTGCAGATAACACAAAACAATTATGGTATCTTCATAAGTCAAACAAAGTACTTGAATGACTTTTTGAAGAGATTTGGAATGGAGAACTGTAAACTAGTTGAAACACCTATGGTAACCAAACACAAGTTATCTAGCACAGATGAGACTCCTATAGTTGAACAAAAGAAGTACAAATCTATGATTGGAGGATTGTAATATTTAACTCATACAAGACCAGAAATATCAGATGCAGTTGGAATTGTTGCAAGATTTCAAGATGATCCCAGAGAATCACATTATGCAGCAATAAAAAGGATACTGAGGTACTTAAGAGGCACAATTGAATATGGATTGTGGTATGAAAAATCTAATGACTTTTCCCTATGTGCATATACAAATGCGGATTGGGGAGGTAGTGTTGATGACAAAAAGAGCACAAGTGGTTGAGCATTTTTCCTTGGAGGAAGATTGGTTTCTTAGCTAAGCAAGAAGCAGAACTATATTTCACAAAGCACAATAGAAGCAAAGTATGTAGCAGCAGCAAACAATTCTAATCAAATAATTTGGATGAAACAAATGTTGAAGATATTGGAATAAAATTTGTTGAGCCTATTGTTATTTATACATTATGATAACACCAGCACAGTTAGTATGTCTAAGAATCTTGTACTACATTCTAAGACAAAGCAAATAGAAATAAAGTATCATGTAGGAAGAGAGAAAGTGCCAAAGAAAGAAGTAAGACTAGAGTACATAAGCACAAAAGAGAAGATTGTAGATATATTTACAAAGCCTTTGCCTAAGGACACATTTGAGTATCTGAGAGGTATGCTTGGGGTTATGGCCTAGCCTACTTTTGAGAGGTGATGTAGATGATTGCATCTGTCCAGTGGTATATGAGCCTTATCTTTCTTCTAGACTAGATGTTGGTACTTCCTCTATGGGGGAGTATGTGTATCTGAGCTGAGTCATGAGGAACTCTAGTGAATTTATTTTCTAAAAAAGTGTCTTTTGACATTGAAATTATTGTTGACATAGTGATGAAGCATTTGTCATTGATGTTAATGGGGGAGAAGGATACATGAAAAAAAAAATCTATTAAAGAGAATTTGAGGGAGAAGGTTACAAGAAATGTAAAATAAAAAATTAAAAAGAGATGAACATGGAAACGAAGCAAGATTTCATTGATGAAGAGGATTTGAAAGCATTTCAGAGTAGCAGTGATGCTGTGTTGGTATTCATGGAACTTAGATGTTTTTTCATCTGTGTTGCCATCAATGCCAATGGGGGAGATTGTGAGGAATGAATGCTAAATATATCCTATGGGGGAGTATTCACAGCCATTCTATAGCATTTGTTACATTACATTCATGACTGTGATTGTCATTGATGTCAACATAGTGATCTACTGAAGTTTAGCAGAGAAGTAGACAATGTTTGTGTTACCGCACATAGGATATTGAAGATCAAGCTATGCAGACTTGAGGACTTACTCTATGATGTTTTATAAGATCATGGTTAAGAGAACATACAAAAATTCATTTATTCATGACAGTTATGTGTAATTTAGTGGAAGCAGTATTCAGGCAGTGTTCCTGAGTAGTGTTTTTTTGGAAATTGGATGATATCTCCTAATCGAGATAGAATCTAAGCATGTGAAGTTGAATAGTTGATGAATACATGATAATTGTGATATGGACGTGACAGCAAGGTTAGAGGTCACATGGGTGAAGAGTTATCTTAATTGGAATATGACATTTTTATGCAATAATGGAATTTTTATGTAACGTGTGGAAGATTTTATTTTGTAATTTGTATGCTGACTCATTTGTAATTATTTGAGTTTGGTATAAAGGAAGGATTTTTTCCTTATTTTAATGTGTAATTGCAATGTAAGATTGTGTAAGTGAATTTCAGAATTGTGCAATACTTGTTGAAAGAGGATATGCAGAGTATAGAGATTTGGTATTGAGATCTGATGAAGCAGTTGGTGAGGTTTGGCATAGTTAGAGGAGAAGTGATAATTTTTTTAGATTAGTAATCTTTTGATATTATCCTATTGAATAATATAAAGATTAGTTGGACAGTGTGTTCAGTGATCTTGCCCCTGAAGATGTTTGGACAGTGGGTCCTTCTGTCTTCCATAACTCCTAACAGATTTAGAATCTTCTAGCAGGGATTCAAAGTCTCCTAGTAGGGACTGATATGTGATGAATGTATTTCATAAGACTCCTAACAGAGTCCATCCTCTCACAAGGAACTTTCATATTAGTGCATCTTTTGTGGGCATCAATCCCACCAGGGTTTTCTCTTTGATCAAGATGTTACCTAGTCAACATATCTTGTGTTATTGTGTTGTTGTGTATGTATATGTTTCTATGGTTGTTGATCACATTGCTTTCATGGTTAAAGTCTATTAAAGTTGATAAAGCTATATTTATTCTATAACTGATTCACCCCCCCCCCCTTCTTAGTTATCTTGGTGGAATTTACTTTCTAATAAGAACCGCCCTATTATCTATTGCATAGAATCTTCCATTGGAAGTGTCAACTTGAAGTCTCATCTCTTTCATAACATGATATGGCATCACAGTAGTTGCAGCACCAGAATCTATCATGCCATTTTTTAACAAGAAGTTATTTACTATTAGAGTAACATAAAATGGATCAATTGATGATGGTTCTTGAGTAACCACATTCCCAACACAGATATTAGAAGTTTCATTTCTTGTCTCTGGGCCCTTCACTAGTTTCTCTTTTTCAGGCATAACAAGAGCATCTCTTTGTTCATTTATTAAGGTCAAGGTTACTTCCTTATGTTCTTTTGTTTTTAGCATTTCTAACAATGGGATTGAGACCTTGATTTTAGATAAAGCATGTCTCATATCAAAGGTTGGGGGCTCATAAAGAATATTAGACAAGTCCTTACCCTTATTGGATGTTTTTTTTCTTATTTGTTGTATCTTCTTCATTCCTTTTGATTTCTTGAACAAGAATTGGCTCTTCTTTTTTATCATTGCCACCCTTACCTTTGGTTTTATTCATCTTTGGGGAAGATTTACTTTGGGGATCTTCTTTCACAAATATTGATCTTGGTATTCCTTGATCAGGGTTCACTCTTTTGTTCCTCAAGTTATATGAATATTTGGCTTGATTAATGAGAGAAATAGTGAAAATTATAATTTCTTCCTCACTTGGCTTCCTCCAATTAGCATCACCCCACTCTAAATTGACCACTTTTACTGACTTGTGAATATTACTTCTAGATTCTTCCTCTTGATCAAAATGAGTGAGCACTTGTTGTTCAAACCTCGGAAAATATTTTCTTCTATAATCCACATCAATAAATGTTTCTACATCTTCTAAAGATAAAGGTGTTGGAAAGTTGACTATACTATTGTATATGACTAGATATAGTGTTGTCATTATGGAAACAAAGTCATATAGTGTTTTGGAGTCAACGCACATCATCAGAAGATCATAATTTGGCTAAGTATAGAAGACTAGACAGTTAGCAGTGCACCAATAGATCAGAGCACCAGCGCACGTGCGTATGACTGAGTTATGGTATGTACCCTTGAAGTTAAGCTTGTATTTATATATTCATGCTAATTCTAAGAGCACATGATCAGATGAGACCGTATGAAAAAGATATAGACATTTGAAGAGGTACAACCAGTGAATGCCAGAACAGAACAGTGTATGTAGCCAACTGTTGGTAATTTGATTAGTGACTATAATATTGTTTTGTAAAGGCTATGCACCTATTTTAATTAGGTTGTAGATATGTAATTAAATTTTTTTTTAAACAGACTTGAGCCAATTCACTTGGAAGCATTGTATGTAATTGGTTATAGACTGACCCAATTAATTGTTTTGGTAGCGCATATAAATATAAGATGCACCTTTGTAATAAAGGTGGGATGTTGTTATAGAGTTGAGATAAGAAAAGTAGAAGTGTGTGAAGATTTGATAAGATGTATTAGAGCTTTGCAAGAGGTCAAAGCATTAGCGCAACATAGGAACTGATCTGACAAGCAGTGTCACAGCACCAGTTAATCTAGCAGATATAGTGTGTATCTAAGATCTGAAGGTTGTAGCCTTCACCACTTGAGCAGTGAGCTCTAAGACAATGTTTCCACACCCCTAATAGTATTATTGTATAATACTACTAATAGGGTCCGACCCTTAACAAGGTCACTGTACTAAAAGTAATGTAAAGACAACTCCTAACAGGGTTAAGGATCTTCTAACAAGGATCACAATACACTAGTGCAGAATATTAGTGGGTATCAATTCCCACTAGGGTTTTTACCTATTTGGGTTTCCCCATAACCATATTGGTGTTATGTGTTGAATTCATATTTCTTGTTTATGTTAATACTCATTTCAGTACTTAAGAATTAAAGATAAGTTTAAAGAGTAAAGTAAAAAGATTGAATATAGTGAACACTGATTCACCCTCCGCCCCCCCTCTCAGTGTTCCCATTCCTAACAATTGGTATCAGAGCTCTAGTCCTCAGCAAAGAAGTTTAACCACTTGAGGAGATCATGGACAAGATAGAAATGAAACATCTAAAAAGAAATCTTGAAGCTGCTCTTGAAGACCTGGACAGATCTGAAAAAGAAATTGAAGAACTAAAAAAAAAAGTCAATGATACTCAAGCAGCCATCAAAAGACTAAGAAAAGATTTAAAAGAATGTTCTACCAATGATTTAGGGATAACGATCAAAAAGATAAATGAAAAAAACACATCTCTAAAAGATCAGATTGAAGAGTTGGATGACAAGCTAACTAACAATCAGGAAGTCTATGATGAACAGATCAAAGAGAACCTTCAACTGAATGAGGAATTGAGGTAAGAAAACATGGAAATCTTGGAACTAAGAAACAACAAAGAAACCTTGGAATCTAAATTAAAAGAAGCAAAGAATCACATTGACAAATTACACACCATGAGTTCTAATTTGATAGAGTCACAGTTATATGAAAGAAATCTTAAAGGAGATACCAGATATATTGGATTCAATGAAGCTCAAAATCATATTGATAACATGCGAGCAAGGATGAACGCACCAAAAGACTCTATTGATGCTAAGAAGACTGAAAATCAAACTAAAGATAATACTGAACCATCCAAAGATGAGCACAAGCCAGTAGACCGTGCATGTTATGCATGTAACAAGCATGGACATATAGCAAGGAACTATAAAGAGGTAAGAACCTTCAATGGCTATTGTTATTCATGCAATAAATTTGGTCATAGAGCTATGAGTTGTAAAACAAGTCAAAAGAACAAGACTCAGCATAATCAAAGAAATCTAAATCAGCCAAATGCAAGAAGTTCCCAGAATGTTACATGTCAAATATGTAACTATAATGGTCACTCAACTAGACA
Source organism: Chamaecyparis obtusa (assembly GCA_027943335.1). Taxonomy (NCBI): domain Eukaryota; kingdom Viridiplantae; phylum Streptophyta; class Pinopsida; order Cupressales; family Cupressaceae; genus Chamaecyparis; species Chamaecyparis obtusa. Next base: position 68,797 of record BSBK01014144.1, read on the forward strand.
GTGTAAAATGGTAACCCATGTCAATGCACCAAGGAATAAAAGACCTCCAGTTATTTATCACTCTTGTAACAAGGCTAGACACATTTCTAAGTTCTGTAGATCAAGAACGCAAAGTCAGGACTGCCCTAAAAAGCTAGAAGAATCAATATTGGATACCGAAGGAGAAGTCAAGTTTGTGAAAGCTTCAAAAGATGAGAGCATGATTTGGTTAGAGGTGAAGAAAGATAAGGTTGATGAGTATGCATTGGATGCATCTGTAGTGGATGCACCCTCTACATCTATATAAATGACCCTCAGGGTCATAGGGGGAGCTAACTTAGCTCTAGACCCCTACGCAGCAGGTATACACACCCTCAGAGTATGCACCTTTGGATTTAACCCTTTGAAGACTAGCAAAACCTATGTGCAAAAGCACACTAGCTGATTGATTGCATAATGAAAGTTAGAGATTTTCAATGAAAGTCTAGTTTATGCAGGAAGCATTAATGGAAAAATTTTCACTTTAAAGTACACAGAGACTTGTAGATCACTCATTGCATTTGAGTTTGAGCGATTGGAAAGCACAGAAGCCCTAGTAGTTTTTTGTGAAGGATTGAAGCTTGATTAACCAGCAAAGAAGTGTATTTGATCATTTGCAGAAGCCCTAATCCGTCGTGACAATTCAGAATATCTTGGAAACCTAAGTGAAGCAATAAAAAATTAAGTTATGGCTACTCCTATTGTGTTTGATGTTGTGGAGAAGAAGAGATACATTTTCAAGAGGTACCCTTTCAAATCTACCCTAGATGATTTAGAAGGAGCATTCTCCCAAACCCCTATGTGTGTTATGCATGTTGAAGACATCCGTGCATACATATACTATAATAAGGAACCAGTAGATCTTGTCAGAATTAGAGTGCACATTGAAACCATGATAAAACTAGATATGACTTTCCTTGATGAGTTTGTGCCATTAGAAAACCATCCCATAATTGAATATGCTACAGCATATGAGTTTTATGAGTCTAAATGGATAAATATTTTACTTAGCAGAATTCATGATGACCTATTCTAGATAGGTGAAGTTCCAGTAAGGATTATAGGAGAACTAATTCATGAGATGACAAATCTCTCTAAGAAAGGCATCATTCTTCCAAGAGGCAAGGATGTGAGAAAAAATTTTGAGCAAACATGCAAGTCAAGAAGTGATAGGCGTGGAATGACTATTGAGCCTAAAGAGGAGAAAGACATCAAATTAATGTCTATGATACTAGGGTATAGGTTTCAACATACCAGTAGGGTGAATAGTGTGTTAGTAGCCACAATTCTTACTGCAATAAGACTTGTGAGAGAAAATGGTGAGTTTAACCTATGCGAGATCCTACGTGCACAACTGATAGACAATATCAAAGCCATTAAACATGACAAGACTAAAATATTCAGATTTGGTTCTTTGATCATATACATGTACTTCCACATACTTGGAAAGGTGTCAGATTTGTATTTGGACAAAAGTATTCCTACAATGCCACAGATATCCTTTAAGGCATCTACTAAGAGTACACTAAAGGATTACATAACACTAGAATTGAAGACATTCAGGACCAAAATGAAGATGAGGTACAGAATACTTAAGAGTATTGTTGAGAAATACAAAGATAGCATTTTCTTTATGGTAGAGATTGATTTAACATGTATGGAAGCAATGGAACCAAGAACAAAGTGGATCCATCCACTTGGATATGAGTTTGATGAACAAGTCCTAGAAGCATATGCACAATTATTTCTATCAGCCCCTAAGGACCCTAATGAATCAAGATTGGGGACTTATGAAGAGAAAATAAGAGAAGTTGATGTTGTTTTGAACAGCGCAGCAACTAAAAGAAAAGTAGCTAAGGTTACTTCTGAGATCCTCAAAATTCATGGAGTAACTCAAGAAGACATTTACAAAGCAAGACAAGAAAAGATTGCTTTGGGAATTGAGAGTGCATCAGCTGCATAAGCAAAGGAAGATGATCCCAAGTTAAAGAACGTCAAGATTGAGAAATCTAAAGATCCTAAGGATAAAGAGGAAAAATCTGATGTTGCCCCTCCTGCACCCACAAAAACAATTGACCTTACTACTCCTCCAGAGTATAAGGCAATGCCTAAGAGGAAGAAATAAATTAGCACAAGTCATCCATCCTTGCGAGCAACAAGAAGTAGGAAGAATACTCAAGTACCTCCAAAGGTAGGTTTCAAACCTAGTCTTAAAGTGTTGATTACAAGGATTATTGATGGAGGAAGATTGGATTAGATAGGAAAGTTTAATGAAAAATATAGTGAAATTGACAAGTCAGAGATTCATGGCATGATCATAAAACATATGATCAAGTTCAAAAGGACAGTCTTGGAACTAAAAACATTCATTCTGAACAACGTTTGGAACATCTTAGAATCCTTGAAGAAACAAGCTATTGAAGAAGATCTTAGGATAAGAGAGAAGATTCTAGATGAAAGTCTACTGGTGTGTTCCTTCGAAAATAAATCACTATTGCTAGATTTGGTAAAGCCACTTCTACGAAAAAATTTAAGAACACTACATATAATGGACAAGAACTTTGAGTTGACAGCCAAAGAGATAGAGAAAGCCTTTGAGAAGGTTTTCATGAACAGACACATGTACCTACCTACTGCGCCCATAGCTCAAGTACCCACAAAGGTAGCCAAGGAGTTAGAGACCACAAATTTACCATTTATAGGTCCCCAAGATTTAGCACCTATAGTTGAAACTCTTGTAGAGGTAGAAAAGTCTGCACCCTTGATAGAGACACAAAAGGACAACACTATCATTATTGATAATGTAGAGATTGCCATGGCGGCCACAAATAAAGACTTGGACAAGTTTGAGGAAGCTTTTGTGAGCACACAAGAAGCTAAAATTCTATGCGGTGATAATTCACCCAAGTTACAACAAGAAGAAGAGAAGAAGACACAAACAGAGACACAAAAAGAAGATGAAAAAGAGATACAAAAAAAGAAGAGAAAGAGATACAAAAAGAGGAAGAAAAGGTAGAAGAAAAGAAAGGAGAAGAAGAGGTAAAAGAAAGTGAACCAACAAATAAGCCATATGTTGAAATGACAATTAGAGTAAAGCAAGAAGTGGTGGATAACACTCCTATCACTCCATCACCTTCAGCATCATTGTTGACAAGATTAACACCAGACACCACTAGTTTGGATTCTTGGGGAGAAGAAGACCTGATCAAGATCAGTGTCTTAGCCATGGAGAAAGCAAAAGAAAAATAGGTAATGAGGAACCCCTTTTTTGTTGAATCAATCAACATATTAAATAGTTTATTACCTTCAGACAAGAAAGTGTCTAAGGTCAATACAGTTGATGATGTTAGCCACATCCTTACATCCTTCAAGACAATTTTTTCTATTTTGGAAGAGTCTGCATCTCAAGTTGCAGAAGAGAAGTATATGAAGAAGAGGCTAAATGAATTGGTTAGAAACTTTTCACTTGACCTAAGTTCCCTTAAGATTGGTCAAGAATCCTTGAAGGAATTTGTAGCAAAAGGCAGAAAGATTATTGCTGACTGTATGGATCAGGATAAGCTGACAAATGATCATTTCAAGAAGATCAATGAGGCAGAGGAAATGATAGAAAATGTTAAGAAATAGGTGAATGATCCCTCCACAGATGTCAACATGTTTAATAATGTTTACCAAGGACAAATAGATAAGATTGAAAAAGCTGAGAAAGAGATGTCTAAGATCAGGGCAAGGAAAACACAACTCAAGAATGCTCTTGCACCCTCTCTGGATATACTTAATCAAAACATCAAGGAGATCGATGCCACCATGGTGACATATGATCAAGGTCCTAGCACAAACTTGGAGAAGATGGAGAAGCTACAATATGCATTATGCGCCCATCTACAGATTGTTAATGCACTGATTGCATTCTAGAAGCAAGAGATCCAAAACTTACAAATAGCATATCTAGATGTCCTCAGACTGTAAGTACTTGTAGAGATATAATTTTTGAAGCACCTTTGTCATTAATGTCAAAGGGGGAGTAATGTATAGAATATGGATTCATATATGTAAAGAAGATGTATAGTAAAAATATATAAGGGAGATATAAGTTAAAGTATGATAAAATATTTTGTGTACAGTTAGTAACTATGCCATATTCCTTTGTTGCCATCAATGACAAAGGGGGAGATTGTTGGCAAGTTGACTATACTATTGTATATGACTAGATATAGTGTTGTCATTATGGAAACAAAGTCATATAGTGTTTTGGATTCAGCGCACATCATCAAAAGATCATAATCTGGCTAAGTATAGAAGATTGGATAGTTAGCAGTGCACCAGTAGATCAGAGAACTAGCGCACATGCGTATGACCAAGTTATGGTATGTGCCCTTGAATTTAATCTTGTATGTATATATTCATGCTAATTCTAAGAGCGCATGAGCAGATGAGACTGTATGACAAAGATACATATAGTTGAAGAGGTATAACCAGTGAATGCCAGAACAGAATAGTGTATGCAGTCGACTGTTGGTAATTTGATTAGCGACTATAATATTGTTTTGTAAAGGTTATGCACCTATTTTAATTAGGTTGTAGATATGTAATTAACTTTATTTGTAAACATGCTTGAGCTAATTCACTTGGAAGCATTGTATGTAATCGGTTATAGCCTGACCTAGTTAATTATTTTGGTAGCGCATATAAATATAAGATGTACCTTTGTAATAAAGGTGGGATGTTGTTATAGAGTTGAGATAAGAAAAGCATAAGTTTGTGAAGATTTGATAAGATGTATTAGAGCTTTTCAAGAGGTCAAAACATTAGTGCAACATAGTAACTGATCTGACTAGCAGTGTCACAACACCAGGTCATCCGGTAGATATAGTGTGTATTTGAGATCTAAAGGTTATAGCCTTCACCACTTGAGCAGTGAGCTCTAGGACAATGTGTCCACACCCCTAATAGGGTTATTGTAAAAGACTCCTAACAGGTTCTAACCCTTGACAAGGTCACTGTACTAAAAGTAATGTAAACACAACTCCTAACAAGGTTAAGGATCTTCTAACAAGGATCACAATACACTAGTGCAGAATATTAGTGGGTGTCAATTCCCACGAGGGTTTTTTACCTATTTGGGTTTCCCCATAACCATATTGGTGTTATGTTTTGAATTCATGTTTCTTGTTTATGTTAATATTCATTTCAATACTTAAGCATTAAAGATAAGTTTAAAGAGTAAAGTAAAAAGATTGATTATAGTGAACACTAATTCACCCCCCCCCCCCCCTCTCAATGTTCCCATTCCTAACAAAAGGTTATTTTTCTCTCATTGTTGTGAACATGTTAACTGTAGGGTTTTTAGATCCTTCACCATCTCCTGCACTTTCATCATCTGCTTCTTCTTCCAAATATTGGGCCACAACACATTGATAGGGTGAATGAGGTATATTGCAAGCCACACACCATGGAGTATTTTATACATTGTATGTTGTATTCTTCTTCAAAGGGTCTAGTGTATCTCTTCTCTTATGATCTTCATGAGCATCAAAGATAGTCTTCCCATCCTTCCAATTTGTCTCATAAGGTTGATCATATAACCTACGGAATCTCTTATGCCTCTGATACTTTGGTCTATTGTCCTGAGATCCTCTCTCACCCTTTTCAATCCTAGCTGAGATATCCTTGACAAAATTTACTAACTTATCAACCTTATCTTCTTCTCTAGCTACCTTAGAAGCCTATCCTTTGGCCTCTTTCCACAACCTTCCTTCTTCTCTCTTATAAATCTAACCAGATGATTTCCTATTACTTTCAATGTTAATTTCTAATTTGAAAGCATCTCTTAAAGTATGTGGGATTTTATCGCTTAAGATATAAGAGATTTTTCCAGCTACACCATTGAAATATGTAGTCAAACATACTTCATCATCTAATTTTAAGACTTAGAATAGTTTATACATTTCCTTTTGAAACCTATTATTAAATTCAGACATACTCTCATTGGGAAGTTTTTTGATATTGTTAAACTCATTGGGCATATAGCTAGAATTGACATGCTCTCCATATTTCTCCTTGAAACTTTTCACAAATTCCTCCCATGATGCAATACTATTTTCAGGGAATCCCCTATACTGATCCCTTACATCTTCCACCAATCATTGAACAAACAATTTCATAACAACATCTTCATTCGTAATCTCATAATCATTTATCTTATCTATGAAATATTTAAGGTTTTCTTCACAAGTAAAAACATTATTTCTTGTAAATTTAGGGATTCAACATCTTACCTTGTTTGGGATAGCATTTGGTTGGTCAGGAATACCACTAAAGAATAATGGATTGTATCTATCCAGATGAACAGGTCTTCTCTGAAAGTTATTTGAGTTTTGAGCTCCACTGCCTCCAACCAAAGCACTTTGATTCAACATATTTCCCATGGGCCGACCATCTAGTGGAACTCCAAAATTTTGATTTTGGGTGGGTTGAGGGACACCTTTCTTAGAACCAGAAGCTTGAACATTTGGCTTTGAATAACTTGGTAATTTTTGTGGCACTGCCCCAATGGGAACCAAGATTGAGCTACTAGCATTAGTATTTATAGTAGCATGTAGGAAAGCAATTTTCCTTTTCATCTCAGCTACAGTAGCTTCTAACTCTACTTTTTCTAATTGGACAGCCAAATCTTCCTTGTCTTTTCTAGCCTTTTCTAGCTCTATGTTAACTTGAGACATACCATTAGGGGTAATTTTTCCCTGCTTGGGTTCATTTATACTCACTCCACCCACTTTTTTCTTACCCTTGTTAGATGCATTCTTGTTATGTTCTTGAGCTCATCATTTCTCTTAATTTATAATAGATGCAACTACCTCAGAGCAGGGCCTTCTCCTTCAAACTCAATTTTCTTATAATTTAAATCATTATTGTTAACTTGCTGGTTCACAGCTCCAATATCACTAAACAGGTCCCTAGGCAAACCCTTAAACTCTTGACAAAACATTTTGGCCTTAAGCTCATTGTTCTTCATTTTCCTCAAGAGTTCTTGTCTTTCCATTACCAAATCATAAATATCCTACTCACGCTTATTTCTTCTACTGTCTATCTACAACAACTACTCATGGTCCTTTCTTCTTAAAGCTATCACTTCATCACGTAGTTTATCAGAATCATAAGATGCAGTTTTATCAGCTGAAGTTTCTCCTGGTTGGTCCAGAATTTCTTGAGCAGGGAAGTACCCCACATCAGTAAGTTCTTTATCCTGAGAGTGATTAAAAGACTTGTTAGCTACATTAGGGTCAGTTGACCTAAGAGGCTCGGGACTCTCAAAAGAGGAGGAGGCTTTTTTAGGGATAGGGGTCAAAAACCTTCCTCTGGAGGTTGTGGGGGAATTTGGGTCAGACCCACCTCTCCTAGACCATTTTCTTCTACCAAGTGTATGAAGCTCATTGCCAATATTACTTTCAAGATGATTCCTATGATAAGAGTTGGTATTTCTTTGTCGACTCATTGTAAATCTGATAAAATACCTGCACAATTTCAATATGTTATACTAGCAACTAGAATACACAAAACTCAAAGTTGCCACCCACAAAATATATGGGGAAAATTTCATAAAATGGTCACAAATGAAACAATAGATAGTTAAACATAAATTCTAACAAGCCTATTGCTAAACATTCTCATCCCCAACAGAGTCACCAATTTGTTAGTGTTTATTCTTGCAGATGTCTGTAACAAATCTTGAAGATATTGATTACAAGTCTAATGCATAACTCTATGAACCCAAAGATGCATCTGACTATAATAAACCCTTATGAAATAAGGATATTCATCCTTCTTCACTTTGAGCTTCAAGATCAAGTGAGGGTACCTTATGGATTAACTTCTTCAAGGAATCAACAATAGCTATTTGTATTTTTTAACACAAATAATTAACACCTATGTTCTTCAAACATAAACTAAAAGATTATTTATCATTTAAGGATTGATGATGATAACTACCTATCAAGTATAGACCAGTACCTAATTCCATGGAAAAGAGTCAAATGAACATATATTCACAGAAATATTTTAAATTAAACACACCCAAAACCCAAATCAAATGCCTTACAAATCATTATTCTCAATCTCACACTCAAACATCAAATTCTCATATAAATCTTGAATCCCCTAAAATCGCCCTTAAGAATTACCCTTCCCTAGAAAGAAACATAAGAGTAACCTCACAATTTACCTTGTAAATGATATATTAAAAATGCCTTGCAAATTCAACAAATAAGAACTCGGAATCAACATAGGAAGATATCACAAATGTGCAAAGGAATTCCAATGTATTCTCATTAAAATCTTTCTATTTCAATGCATTCAAAATGACAAAATTCCCAAAAATAAGACTCTAAATCCAAAAAACCCTCTCCACAGTTGTGAATTCACCATCCTTGTACATTACCAAATCCTTTCTATTTATAATATTCACTAGCCATCTTGGAATCCTCTGAGAAAAAGGATGCAACAAGCTTCAGATGGCTAGGAAAAAGCTTCAAGAAGACAAAAATAGTTGCAATCATTTCAATTACTGGAGAATAAACTTGAATAGTTCTTGGCAATCATTTTGATTCTTTAATAGTTGGCACCTTAATCCTCCATCATTGCCTAGCCACTTGAAATCCTTTATACTCTGTAACTATTTGACTTTCCTGTCCCACATAGAATCAGTTATGGCCCTGCTATCTGCAACAAAGTTAGCATAGTCTGTATAAACTTTAATTATCGAGACCATAAAATATCTCCTCAATCATTTCATCATTCACTATATTTTTTCCTTTGAAACCCTCGAAATCTATCAAAAAATCCCAGGTAGAAAATTATTGGCTACACTTATTCACTTTTTCCACCTCAGCACATTACTTTACACATTAAGATCTCCTATTTTCCTAATCGCCATGAGACTTTAACCACTCACCTTTTGGAGATCACGTGATAACCAGCTTTCTTAGAATTATTGAATGTTTGGCTTAACTATGGTTTGATCATGAGATCCAACGACTAACACATGTCTCACAATCTTTGAATGCTTGTATTAACTCAGGTTTCATCTTGAGATTTGGAAACCAAGACATATCTCATTATCTTTGAATGCTTTCTCTAACCATGGCTTCATCATGAGATTTGGTGACCAAGACATGTCTCATAATCTCTAAATGCTTTTCTTAACTCAAGTTCCATCTTAAGATTCAATGACCAAGACATGTCTCATAATATTTGAATACTTTCTCTAGTCATAGTTTCATCATGAGATTTAGAGACAAAGGCCTACTCTGGGTTGATGGATGCTTGTCCTAACTCAGGCTTTATCTCAAGATTTAGCGATAGTCATTGATCTTTACCATCTATGGTTGTCTCTTAATCTCTAGATCTTTTATGACTTGACTGTGACTTCGTAAGATTGGGAGATAACTACTTCTTGTCTATTTCCTAACCTTTGTCTAGATCTCTAGGTGTTAGAGGACTTAGCCACGACACTGCGAGATTCAAAGATAACCTTTTATGTCAAGTCCTTCACTTTATCACTCAATCTACAGATATTAGACACTGAACTACCAACATTGCAAGATTTGGAGATAACGACACCCACCAAGTCATTGAATGTTAAGAATTTAACTGCTAACATTGTGAGATTCAGAGATAGTCACTACTAGTCTAGTCTTTACCTTGTGGCTTGATCTCTAGATGTTAAACAACTTAGCCGCTACCTCATGAGACTTGGCAATAACTACTTCACCATATCAGTGAATAATTAGAACAAACTGCTGACTCTTAGGAGACTTGGAGATAATTACAATCTGATGTCACCAGGGAAACATGTCATAAGGTCATGATGGCGCAAAGGATAAAACCTTCACAACTCTTCATTGCAGAAATACGACAACCATTGGATCAAACTAGATCTAACCATTCTTATTTTTACTTAAGCTCTGCCCTGGGTCCACCAACTATCAAGTGTCATGTTATCGTGATGTCGCAAAGGATAAAAGCCTTTCACTTTCTTTAAGTAGGATCATGACAACCGTTGGATTGATTTGAGATTTGACACAGTTTAACATCAGCTTTAAGCCTCAACCAAGGTCCACCAAGGACAGGTGTCACACAAACATGATTCCACAAAGGGTAAACACTTCGCAACTTTTCATTGAGGGATCATGCACACTACGGGATCTAAAAGGATATGATAAATCCTTAAAACATGTGGGACCTAGGAAATATTAAAATTAGTCGGGACTATAGGATTTAGGAAAAATTAAATCGGGCCTGCTAGGTAAAATATCTGAGGAGCTTGGCCCCGCCTGATGATAACTTAAGACACATGCCAAAAAGGGGAACTTAAGTGACAGGAAAAGGCAATGTGAAAATATAAGAATCAAGGCACGACCTAGAAAATTTCAAAGATAAAAACCCTACCAAAGACAAACAAGGCCTAGGGTTTAGGGTTTTAGACATTTTTGAAGTAGAATTGCCTTGAGACATAGACATTCATAGACATTTTGCAGGAACACTAAAACTCTTAGATGTAGAGGCACACTTCACTTGACACCAAGAACAACTTTTTGACACTTCTTAGAAAACCTAAAAAATGACACAACACACCCCCCTCTTTGTAATCCAACACAAAATATTGTAGATAATATACATAAGGAGGAAGAACAATTAGATAAGTTGGTGAAGGACTGTGAATCATCTAGATGTTGGAAACTGAATTGAAACAATTGTTGTATTGTCATTGATGTCAAACTTTAACTGGTAAGACTGTTGCTACTTAGGTAAGTACTATATCTATTGAATTATTGTGAAGGAATGAGGCAAGGTTGGTAACAATAGCACCTAAGGAAAGGTTGAGTTATCTTGATACTACAAAGTGTACTTGACTATGTTGCACAATGATGAGACAATGTATTGTTTATCTTAGTAAGATTAAAGACTAAACTGGTAGGCTTAACCGAGAAAAGAATGGAAAAATCATGTTTAAGCCGAGTGATGTTAGTGTCGACTGAGTTAGTGTATGCCGAGAAAAATTCTAATGTCGACCGAGCATCAGTAAATTGCTGAGGAAACAATTTTAGTAATGACCAAGCGTTCTAATGAAGACCGAGTGAACAATCATAGTATTGACAGAGCATCAGCAATTTTATATTTGAAGAGAATTTAATTTTGGAGCCGACATTGTTGAATTCTTGGATTATGTAAAACGTGTTGACTTTATTTATTGATTGTTTGGAAGGATTAAATGTACTGTAAAATATTTTATTGTAAATCTTTAAGAGATTTGAGATGATTCTAGAAAAGGAGCCGAAGAATATGAAGCGGGTAGATTCAATGAATCTGACCTAACCCTAAGATCTATGAATAAGATTGAGCAGAAAAAGATGAGTTAACCTAATTGAGGAAAAATATAAGGGAACCTGAACATTTTGATATGTGTGTGCATGGGTGAACAGAGAATGCTGGAAGAAGCAAGTTTAATGACTGAATAAGCAGAAAAGGTTGAAGAGAATTGTGGTGGTTGCTTGAGGAAAAGTTCTGAGTAGATCAGAGATGGAAATGGAAAAGTTTCAAAGTCATTAAACCAGCATTAGTGTATGGAATCAGATCTGATATTTGGAAAGTGAGTTGTATATTTTCAGATAATACTGATGCTACTTTCTAACCATTGTAATAGTCAAAATCCTTTTAACTGAGGTTGACCTAATAGTCATATGTTAAATCCTTTGAACAAGGTTGCATTCTAATGGAGTGTATGTAAGTCCTTTGACAAGGCTCACTTTTAACAGGGTGATTTAAATCCTTTAACCGGGTCACACTTGACAATGTGTATTGTAACTTTGACAGGGTTGGCTTTTAACCGAGCTCACTTCAGAAGAGTTAAAATAATAGTAGCATGTTACAAAGTGGTTTTTCCCAAATTGGGTTTCCACTATAAATCCTAGTGTTTATACTTGTGTGAATGTTTAGATCTGAACATTACTATGTTTTGCAAGTTAAGTTACAGCTAGGTAGTGGACTGCATTGTTAGATGTTTCTATTATTGAATCAGTGATGACCGAGTTTGTTTTGGATCTAATTTAACGATAATTTTTTAAGATTGTCTTATACATTAGGACCTGAGAACAACCGATTCACCCCCCCTCTCTATTGTTCTAAATCATATTAACACTAGATAGATGATAACATATTTTGATAAGGAAGTAACAAGGATCTTGGATAAGATCAATGTAATTTAGACAAAGAAGGGGAGAGTGTAGAAAATATTTTCTGAATTGAAGAGTCTGGTCACTCCTAAAATTTCTATTTTGGAGAATGAGCTAAAAGAACTTGAATAAGCACAGAAGTTCTACATTAGATTTGTTCCCACAAATTTGCAGGAAGCTAAGACATCCTCGTATGGTCTGTATTGTCTAATCCAAGTTGCAAAATCTATGATGAAGACTTGCTAGACTAATTTTCAAACAATGTTCAGACAAACTTCAGAGAAATTCGTCAAATGGTATAAGGGTATGGTGAGAGACTCTCAATTTTCCTTGTATATAGTTTTTGTTCACTATGTGTTTCCATCAATGCTAGAGGGGGAGACTGTTGGAAAGTGAGTAGTGCATAAAGGTGTATATGTTATCATTATTAGAAATACATACCTCTGTGATGGTTGTTACAAGTAGTGGTTGTCATTGCACCAAAAGATCGACCTATTAATGCCTGATACAAACACTAGACTTATAGAAGACACAGGAGGTGGTTAACCCATGTCAAAAATTCTGAGGGAATCACTGACCATTTTGCCAATAATCTCCCCCTCAGTGTTACCTGAGAAGATTCAAACCCGTGACCAAGCTCTGATACCATTTTTACAGGTAGTGGTTATCGTTGCACCAAAAGATCAACTTGTTAATGCCCGATACAAACACTAGACTTATAGAAGACATAGGAGCCGCTTAAGCCATGTCACAAATCCAAAGGCGAGCGCTGACCATTTTTCCAACAATGGTCACTTGAAGTGGAAATATGTTTTTGATAATTAGTTAAGTGAAAAATGTCTAAGTGCAGAGATAGTTTCCAGAATACAATCATACTATTTTGGATAACGAGCATGTGATACTTATATTTATAGTCTGCGAGCATAAAGATATGTTCTATGGGATATAATAAAGCTTCCTTTGTGATCACTTGAATTTTGGCTTCATCTGGACAGAGTTGCATGCTTCTGAAGTTGTGCAAGCACAATATGCAGTGAAAATAGGGCACCTAAGTAGATGCGACGAATGGGATGATCACATAAGATATTTTTGTGATGTGATTTATGATTTATGATATTTCCTCACCTATCTTAGCATGTGTATGGTCACATGATATCATTTTGTTGTGAATGAAGTGTAAAGACATGTTTTGTGAAGAATTAGTGAGCCGACAAGGAAATTAAGTTGATCAAGTGTGTGTGTGTTTGTGTGATATATATGTGTGTGTGTGTGTGTGTGTGCGTGCGTGTGTATGTATAGTTCAATGCACAAAGTTGGGTCCCAATTCCATGGAAATCTTGTAGAAATGAGAGATGTCACTCAAAACGAGCGCCCATTTTAGGTTCAGGCACCCGGGCCTAAATTCAAAAAATGGGTGCCCATTTTTTTTTCAAAACGGGCACCCATTTTTTGAATTCAAAAAATGGGTGTCCATTTTTTTTCAAAATGGGTGCCTATTTCTAATTTTTTTTATTTTTTTTAGAATTAAAAATGCATTTTAACACTTTATTTTTTTTAAAAAAAAAGGGCGCCCATTTTTTGAATTCAAAAATCAAGCGCCTGTTTCTAAGACATGAGCGGGAAGCACACATCCACCTCGAATTTCATTCCAATGTCAATTTGGTTTAGGCTTGGTAGAACCAAGCCTATGCCTTGACCTCCAAAAATTTGGTTAAGGCACTGAAATGCCAGATTTCTGCGTTGCTATAATTTTTTGAGGGCCTTCCTGATCATATCATTTCACAAAAAAAAATTCATTAGAGTTCTCACTGTCCTAATTTCAGAAATGTAAATTTCATAGTGATGTGATTATTTTTACTATTTTTGCATTATTTATTAGTTAAAAGTGGTACCTAAACGTAAAATAGCAAGGTTCACTAAAACATTAATAACTTTTTTATTTTTAGATTTTTTGAAAAATAAATTATATGAGACCAAACTAGATACAATTCTTTTGAAGATAAAAAAAAAGAATTTTGAAAAAATATGAAATTCTCATCAAATTATGGTGTCTATACACTAGAGGTTTTCTAAAAGTATTTTATAGTCAATTAAAAATTAATTAAAAAAATTATATTCAATAAAAAAATAAGGAAAAATATGTTGACCAATATTTGGTGTCTTAGGTATATTTCCCTAAAAGGATTTGCAAAAATTCATTTATTTAAGTCAAAATATGGTGTTCGTACATGGCTTTGGTATGGTCCTGCAACAAGCATTTTGAAAACATGGTTTTTAAACATTCCTACTAAAAAGAAATTTATACCATGTGGGTATTTAAATAAATTACATATTTGAAAATTAGACTCCGAGAACTACATTTTCTATTACTAAATTTTTTTGAGATTCAATCTCTAAGTGCCTCAAATTTACACATCAATTGAAAAAAGAGCAAACACTTCCACTTTTTGCCCAAAAGTGAGACTCAACTTCTTGCAACCACCCATATATATACATACATATGTATATATATATACATATATATATGTATATATATATATATATATATATATATATATATATATATATATATATATATATATATATATATATATATATATATATATATATATATATATACATACATATAGATATACATATACATATATATATATATATATATATGTGTGTGTGTGTGTATATATATATATATATATATATGTATATATATATGTATATGTATATGTATATGTATATGTATATGTGTGTGTGTGTGTATATATATATATATATATATATATATATATATATATATATATATATATATATATATATATATATATATGTATGTATATATGTATATATATACATATATACATATGTATATATATACATATATATATACATATATATATGTATGTGTATGTATGTATGTATATATGTGTGTGTGTGTGTACATATATATATATATGTATGTATGTATGTATATATACATATATATATATATGTATATATACATACATATATATATATATGTATATATATATATATATATATATCTGTGTGTGTCTATGTGTGTGTGTATGAAGGTTTTGAGTTGCAAATTACATAAGGATATCATGAATGGTGAATTTGTGATGACTGAGTAAAGTGGAGATTGTATAATTATTGTTTGCAAGCTTCAATTGGAACTACTTTGGCATAGCAGATGTCGATTTAGTTCATTTTTTATTATTGTAAGATATTTTGTAATATTGGACAGTGAGTCCTTTGTATGAGTAGTGAGCTCCATTTTGTATTCATCCCTAACAGGGTTGTAGAGTCCTAACAGGGTATGTCCTCTAACAAGGACATGTACTAATGTAATATTTTTCTCCTAATAGGGAAACGTCTCCTAATAGGAACACATTACATTAGTGTATCATTTGTGGGTACCATCCCCACCAGGGTTTTCCCTCGGTCGGGGTTTCCTAGAGAACAAATCATGGTACATTGTGAGTTATTTACTTTATGTATATGTTCTTCTTATTTCATTTATTGCATGGTTAAGTTTGAATTGGTTTAAAAAGAATAAAAGTGTTGCAATACTGATTCAATCCCCCCTCCCTTCTCAGTATAGCTTAATCCTAACAATTGGGGAAATCATCTGCAATTTGATTTCTTGAATTGAAATGAATCACAACAAATCCTATTTGAATGTTCCAATTAATCAAGATCCTATCAGAGAAATGGTGATTGTAGATCAAGAAAAATTAGGGAATTAGTACATATAGATGATTAAGGAAACCATGAAAGCTATAACAATCATGGTAATTCAAATCCTAATCCAACCAATAAGACTATCAAAATGAAATACAAAATTAATAATGAATTGCAAACCAAATTCGAGCATTCCTTTGATGGTGTCTCATTGCTTTTTCTTTCTCCTCTAATGTGATATGTTGCTCTTTTTATGAGAATTGCACTAATAATAGCTAAAAAGTAAGGATTAATTTCAACCACATATGGATGAGAATAGTAGAAATTGTGGTTAACTAAAAATGGTGAAAAGGGGTCCAATTTGTAGAATCCCAATGTGGAATCGACGAACATGATTAAAGCCAATGGACGAACAAGATTGCTCAAATAATTGTCGAAATTATTTAATTAAACAAGTCATAAGAGACAAAATTTGACAAGATGATCATAAATAGACGAAAAGATGTCAAAAATAAAAGACAAATTAAAATAATAAAAAATGACTCAAAGTGGATCCAAAATTATCAAAATTGACTAATGACATAAACTAACCAATACTAAACAGATGACACACTAACAAAATATAATAGTTTTTAGATGTCTACATTGATACAATGTATATTCATTAGTACTTTATTGTATGAAAAAAGGGTAAAAATGAACATTAAACAATATTAAAACATAACATCTACTTTTAGTCACATCCCCAATACCATTTATATACATAATATTATACATTTTATTTATTAATTAAAATAAGAGAAAATTATATATTATAATATCTTATAATATAATGTAAAACTTCTACTTATTATGATATACAAATCAATGATATAGGACAAATCATCTGATTTTACATAAAATTATATATTTTTTCTACAACAAAATATCCTCCTTAAAATAAACATAAAATTATATAAAAAAGAGTATATCGTAAATAGGGAAACTCCACCATTACAATAAGATAGATGAAGTTACATATCAAGGAAAAAGAGAACCTCCAAACATACAATAAGAAAGGGACTAATTAAAGTGATTCGCATATAGAAAACAAAATGGTCTGTATTGTCATTCCACAAATACGTCTGTCCAGGCATTGTACAACAAGGAATAAGTTTTGGAATAAAACCTAATGCATGGCCAATCTTTAAATCCATAAAATTGATATCATTCTCATGGATTAAAAGTTAAATGTAGTTCTTATTCTGTTTCATATGTAACGTTAAATCATGTTTTCCTCAATACCCATGTCTTGTAATAGGTAATAAAATGAATATGAATTGTCTTAAAGATTAATTTTTATCTTAATAAGATTTGTATTATACAGTTCTAAGATTTTCAAGATCCAATTCTCCATGTCTTATCACTTACTCAAATCCCACTAAGGAGAATGATGTCTTCTGTCAACTCTTCAACCACTAAGCTTTCTTCCGTATCAAGTTCTCTGTATTTCATCCATCCACATAAGAGCCGTCTTTGTAATTCCTCCTATAATTTAGAATGCTCTCATCATAAATGTAACACACTCCACTTTACATGTTATTCATTGATCAAAGGTGTTTGATCTTTGAGGGAAAGGATATATAGTACAGCATATAATGGATGGGTGACTTGGATCCAATTCATGCTAGTCAACCATCAATTGTTTCTTTAGTGTTCTGTGGCACAAAATGAACCATGTAATCTTACCCACTATTTAAAATATTTGTCTAAGAATGCTCTGAACATCTATATAGGTATTTTTTTTCTGTCATCCATTAAAGTTGTCTTTTGGTGCTGACAGACTTGCAAGCAAGCAGAAGGGCACTTTGCATTGTGTTATAAATGGCAAAGGATGATATTAATCAAGGGCTATCAAGAAGGAGATTTTTCAATGCTATTGATCAATGGAAACCATATATTGCAATGATATCATTGCAGTTTGGATATGCAGGCATGAATATAATTACAAAGGTTTCTCTGAACAGAGGAATGAGTCACTATGTTCTTGTAGTTTACAGGCATGCCATTGCCACAGTAGTGATGGCTCCTTTTGCATATGTTCTAGAAAGGTACCTGCAGCTAATTCTACCATGGCATGTTGGGCTTCTGTTAAAAGTTATAATCTGCACTGAAGATAACATTTGTATTATGATTTGTTGCAGGAAAATCTGTCCCAAGCTCACTTTGAGGGTGTTCTGTCAGATTTTCGCTCTGGGTTTGTTGGGGTACGTGTTTCTTCGGTTTATATATGTTATAATGTTATGTGTTTTTAGATTTAATTGTGTAGAAGAATATTTCGGATCATACTTTATGATTCATAATCAGTTTTTTAATTCTTTTGATGATGGATCATAGAATGTGATCCTAAACATCAATGCAAACAAATTCTACACGATTGAATTTAAAAATACATCATATTATAATTATCATAAACTGTAAAAATCTAATATCTAGGTTTTATCTAAACAACTGTAGAAATCTAATATCTCTGTTTATATTTTAAGAATTTAATAAATAACATTTTTATATTTGTGCAGGCCTGTCATTGATCAAAATTTATACTATGCTGGTTTAAAACTCACTTCACCAACTTTGGCCTGTGCAATTGATAATGTGCTACCAGCTATGACCTTTGTTTTGGCTGTCTTGATTAGGTATTTCTTCACTCTTCTATTCTTCTTGTTGTATATAATGAGCTGAAAATCAAAGAAAACCGTCCTTATTATTTGTTATGTGATATGATTTTCTAGATTCAGGTTCTTACTTTCTAGCCATTTGTAATTTGTGATATGGTTTCCCAGATCAGCTTCTTAGTTTCTAGCCAATCTTGATTTAATAGCGGTAATTTATAATTAATAATTAATAATTAATGTAATAATTCTTTTAAAGATTATTTATAAAATTAATTGTATAGTTTTTAATTAAAGAACATATACAAGTTGATTCTAGGAACAATGTAAAACATATGCTAATTATTTTCTTTTCATACTTTGTTTTATTTAGGTATCAATACATTCTATTCTCTATAAATAAGTATCTTAGATGAAATGGAGGAAAAGTATCTTATTCCCAATATTATTTGTTTTTGACAGAGACGTACTTATAAAATGTTTATTCCCTTCTTCATATTGGCATAGTGCCAACTCTAAGTTATAATATCCAATAAAAATTGATGTATATAAGCTTATTCTTAATATACAGGATGGAAAAAGTTAGTATTGCAGATATACGTAGCCAGGTAAAGATAGTGGGAACAGTTGTGTGTGTTGGGGGAGCAATGGTGATGACATTATACAAGGGTCCTCCCATTTTTCACCCTCAATCTCATACTCAAAACCAGGACCAAACATCTGCAAAACCTACCTCTACCAGTAAAGAATGGATTGAGGGTTCCCTGCTATTAGTTGCTTCATGCCTTGCATGGGCTGCCTTTTTCGTTCTCCAGGTGACTCTCATGGACCTCATAATTCATTTGTTTAATATGTAATTTAAACAATATGTTTCCAGAAATAACACTTTCTAAAATAGTTTATTTTAATCACTTTGATAGATGACATTTATTCAAAAAGTGAATTAAAAGTGAAGTTAATTCAGATGAATCACTTAAACAAATTAAAGTTTAGACATTTTTTAAAATGTAAGCTTAGACATTTTTAAAATCTGATTATCTAACTGTATAGTTTGAAAAGAGACGTTTTATTTTATTTGATTGTGCAGGCAGCTGTTTTGAAGAAGTATTCTGCTCAACTTTTTCTTACCACTTTAATCTGCTTCTTGGGAACATTACAGTCTCTTGTAGTTACCATAGCTGTAGAACATGATCCATCAGTGTGGGCAATAAGATGGGACATGAACCTTCTAACTGTGGTTTATTCAGTAAGACAGTTTTCATATGAATTTAGTTTCTTAATTAATAAAAAAATCTATTGTATATGATTGTTTTTAGTTTTGATTACGTGTATGTCTTGTAATCAGTATTTTTATGACAGAGCAGTCGATATTTTGAATCCTATTCTGTGATTTGAAATGTCCATCACAAAATATAACAATGAAAATCAAAAGTGATCAGATATGCTATTATTTTGAATTATAGAACACTTATGCTAACGGAAAGAAAAAAAAAATTGTCAGTTCTAAAAATTCTATTTCTTTAATGATAAGAAAAAATGATTTCATCAAAATTACAAATTATTTTTTCAGGGAATTGTAGCCTCTGGAATTGCATATTATGTTCAAGGTTTGTGCATGCGCTTGAAAGGGCCTGTATTTGTCACTGCATTCAGTCCACTTACTATGGTAATTGTGGCAATCATGGGGTCCTTTATTCTGTCAGAAAGCATTTACTTTGGCAGGTATGTTTCTAGTACTCCATAATTGTACTGTTGATTTATGTTATTAATTTACAAAGCTTGTTGATCAAATTGAATTGAAAACAGCAATGCTGAATTATAGAGATTCAGTTTATCTTCATCAACCCATATAAAGAATTAATGTGACTTGTTAATGCAATGAAATATGCAGCATAGTGGGAGGAGTTGTGATAGTGATAGGTCTTTATGCTGTTCTGTGGGGCAAAGTACAAGTGAAGGAAGAGGAAGCCTCCAACCAAATTCTTCCATCTACTCATTGTGGGCAAAAGACAAATGTTGTTAATGTGGAGATTGATTCATGTTGAATATGGTCTGCCACTGCCCGGCAAATATATGATCTTGCATAGTATGCAAGCCACCCATGCTTTCACATCGTGCTTTATTTCAACTTGCATCAAATCTCAAATTCCATTTTATTTGGAAAAATTATTATTGAGAATTTCATTTTAAGTATATTATTGAAGATAAGTTATTAAAAAAATAAGAAAGAATATTTATAATTCATGGGACCATCAGATTTTTAAATTAATATGAACAAAAAGATAAGTAGTGAATTCTAGTTAAAACAAGCTAAGCAAAAGTATGGGGATCTGTCCTTATTAATGTTAAATTGATTATTAGATTAGAATATTTTGATCTTTCTTATTTTGTGAGATTGATTGACATTTTGTTATGGATAAATGATTTTTCCTATGAGATATATATATTTATGAAAGAATAATGATCCTTTACATATATCAAATTCAAATTTAATTATATATGTATGTACATATGTGCGTGTGTGCGCGCGCGTGCACATATATACATATATGCTACATGATCCGCAACTAAGATTGTTGAAAATCATAATAATTTTAGAAAGATTTACATTACTAACATTACAGCCTTCTGATCAAAAAAAACCAGCCACACTATATTAGGAAAGTTGTCTAAAACCAAACCTCAACCCCTAGACCAAAAACTCAAACTAGGCCACCACCAAACCCAAAGACAAAACAAAGATGTGAGGTGCCCTTGAGAAAAGCAACCACCAAGAAAAATGCCCCTAGACACAATCATACAATGAGATTGATCCAGACCAAAACAAAAAGATTTGCATCAACCCTATCAACCCATCTTCAATATTATTCTCAAAACACCTTCCAAAGAGGAAAGAGAGTCATCCTCACCAGTTCATGGAGGTTAGAAAAAGCCAATGATTGACTCATCACCACTTCAAACCTCATCCTTGTAAAACTCATCCAAGGAGGCCACTCACACGAACCTCTCCATCCATAGTATGTTGCCCTTGGCCCAAATCCACACTAGTCGACAAAGAAAATATCCTCCCAGTGTAAAGAAATTAAAAATAACACAACTTTGATACCAAATTGAAGAAATTAGAATAAATTACACAAATTGCTCTAAAAGTAGATAAATCTTTTTTATTCATCAAATATTCTTGATCACATGATCAAGGGTCAGTTGATCTAATGATCAAAGATAAATAATTCATTGCATTCTACCTCTTTATATAGAGGTCTTTGGCATATTGAATGTTGGATAAAATAGAAAAGAAAAGTGCATGTTATGCACAACTATGGTCAACAACTTCAATCTATTTTTAGAACTTTTAATTTAGCTCTAGCTCTTGAAAAGTTATCATATTTAGCTCATGTATAAAATTACAAATTAAAAAAAAATCTCATTTTATCTCATGTAAAGAACTAGAACAACGGTTCAAACTACACCTAATCTTTTTTAAATAAAAGAGGGGTGAAAATTTATTCAATCAGGAAGAAGTACAAATTACAAGCATCAAAAAATCTTATCAAAATCCACTAAGTGATCTAACTATTGAGACAAGCCTAGAAGTAATTGACCCCCTATCCACAATATTTAAATTTTTCATGTGATCGAAAGCCCATTTGGCTAGACAATCTGCTACATCATTCCACTCCCTAGGGATATGAGTTAAAGTAACAGAATCCAAACAAGGACACAAATCAAGAATCTAGGTAACAACCAAAGCTAACTGTCAACTAACATCCTCAGAATGTTGTCGAGTCAACATATGCACCACCAATTACAAATCAGATTCAAAAATGAGCCTACTCCATCCAAGAGCACAAGCACACTCCTCAACATACAATATAGAAATATTCTCTATTAGATTGTTAGTATGATGACCTTTATATATAGAAAACATAAACTAAACAAACCCCAAGCTATCCCTACCAACTCCACCAATACCTGCAAGAGCTAGGTTTCCCCAAGAAGACTCTTTTGTGTTGGTTTCTACAATTCCCTATGGAGGAGGACTCCACCTCACCACCCTATTTATCTTCCGAAGAGGGTTTCTACATCTATTTCTAATGATCTTTCCTTATGGAGGATGAATATGGAGGTAGTTATAGAAAATAACATCACCAGGATCCACAACCTCTATCAAGTCACATTTTGTTGAAATAGTTTCTCCAAAGAATGGAGAATTTTCTACCAAAAGTGAGTGAACCCCCAAAGACACATCTTGAAAAACCCAACAATTTCTCTCCAACCAAATATGCCAAATAATAAAGTGTCCAAAGTCCAAGAAACTTGAAGAAAAGAAGTCTTAATAGGAGGCTTGTCCCATCGAATGAAGAATTCAACCACATAAGAGACATGCCAACAAGTATGATTCCACACATCCCACCATAAGTGTCAAATATCTAGTGAAAGAACATTGGAAAAAGAGTTGAGAGACAATTTCTTAAATATTACAACATAACACCCCTAAAATTTATGCTTACATAAATTATCCTAAGACATCAATTGTGGGATAATATGTCATCAACAGAAATCTTAGGCTCCTAGACATGCATAGAAGATATCCAGAGAATGAATTGCAATCAAATCATGAATAGTTTTTATCGATGGATGTTATTTAACCACATAACATTCCAAGAAGAAAAATCATTAACAATATTGGGAGAAGTGAACATCAATGGGCTTGATAGCCCTAAATTTCACTAACAAACCCCCAGTAGATTTTATCTTCTCCTGATCCATTTTATAGCCTCTTTTAGAAATATTATCATATGAGACTTTCTTATGATGGATTTTCTACAAACCTAGACCCAATGATGAACCTTGACCCTTACCAGCTAATAGCACCTCCTTAGCCAAATCCTTCATAACAATATCATCCTATAAGTAAATTGGAGAACTGGGAACCATCGACACAATGACATCAGAAGAATCAACCTATTGTAGACCAACATGATAACTCAAAATAGGAAGCTTCTTCTATTACAATTTACATACCTACTATAGCTACCCCAAAAGAAACATCAACTAGAATCCCTTTCTCCAAGGCCATAGTGTCCAAAACCTCAAAAAATAAAAGTTGTCATCAGGTTGTCTATCCTTAAAGGATATTTTTTGCCCTCTCCCCTTTGCACAGGGTTTAAAAAATATGAAACCATTCTTATCTGGGCCATTTATCTACATAAGGGATTTGCCCTTATCTCCTTTATCTTCCTTTGGCATTGAAGGAGGAAGATAGCCACCAACAGAAGTACTAGCATTCTATCTAACACGAGGAGATTGACATTGGAGATTGTTAGTATATAGAGGCACTAATAGGGGGGATTCAATCAGTACAAATAGGTAATGAACCAATTCAACCAATAATCTAATTATTTTTTTAAACAACTTCCATATAACTAAACATGCAAGTGTAACTATGCAATAGAAGTAAAATAATACAAGCATCCACAAAATCATAACACATAACACCACTATTTTTTCTTGTGGAAATCCTTGTAAGAGGGAGTAAACCACAGTGGGGATGACACCCATGAATCTATTCTCTACAATAAAATATTTTCCCTATTAGGAGCTTAAAGTACCCTGTTAGGGGCTCACCCAGTTAAGAGTTACTAGTACCTTTTTAGAAGGACAATCAGATCTATTAGGATCTACCTCACTAGATAATTTTAAACTCCTTCTCAAAAGTCACCCTGTTAAAGGATTTATACTATGAGACTTGTTAAGTTCCACCTTGTTAATGGATTTAACCTGCTAGCCTATTAGAGTTAGCCTTGAGCAATGAACTCAAATAACTGATTTGGAAATGGCACTTCTTTCCTAACAGATCCAATACAATCTTTAAATCCTAGCGCAACTTTCTATATTTATTTCTAATCACAACCACTAATAACATGATCTTCTTCCCTAAATCAAATGATTTAGCTTGCCTTTATACTTTTTTTCTTATGTAAGCTAGGGATTAAAAATATTTCACAAGCTGGCCCAAAGCATTTACTAAACACATGAAAAACAATACCAAACATACTTAACATGTCAGCCCAAAATGTAATACAAAATTTTATTAACAAGCACTGATAAATAATCAACCACCTTGATCATTTGATCATCAGGTATCAATCGGTAACTCAACCGGTTCACACTAAACACATCACCAAAATACCAATACACTCAAAAACATTGAGTTAACATTTGCGGTTAGAAAATTGAAATTGACTTACCGAAATAATACTCCAGTAGAAATTGCACCACCCAGTGTTCTCTCTATCTCAATCACCACTCAAAATAATTTCTATTACTGTCTTCATGTTAACCAATTAAAAAACTTATCTTACTTTTCTTTACCTATGCATCCAGCCAAATGGTATCTATAATCTATTCATCAAATCTGATAGAGTTTCCATCAATGAAAAACTCATAAGCATAAAATATTGCATCTCAACTACAAAATCCCTCATATTGCCAACAATCTCTCCCTTTGGCATTGATGGAAAGACATAGTGAAAATAATTAAATCCTCAAAAATTCTCAAAAAATATTCCACTCACTGATTCACCAAAAATATATACACATGGATGCATATATAACCAAACTACTCCCCCTTTCATCACTAAACTAGATGCTTAATTTTATTTTCACTACACTGATCACTCCCCCTTTGAAAGAAATGACAAAGGTGTTGGAAATCTAAGGATAAGTTTTGTCATTGATGTCAATCATCATTGATGTGAAGAGTTTCACTATCGTAAAGCTAAAGGAGTTATCGGAATAAGGAAGTTAGTTAATAGAGCCGACAGATATCGGATTGATGCAGGAGCATCTCGGGTCCTTGGCAATCCTGTGTCACCAAAAACATATTTGAGTTTGTTCATGTTGCACGGTTCCTGCTTTGACCAATTTGGTTCGGTGTTGTTTGATTTCCTTGTTCACCGGTGTTCGTCGGTTATCTCTTTGGCGCTCAGTGAATTTCACTGCCTCTTGGTGATGCTTGTCTGGTGCTCGGTTGGCTTTGCTTACCGACGGGTTTCTTTTGAGTTTCTATTAAGGCCGACTTGTGCATTGATTGTGGGTCATGGATTTAATGTTGGTATCCATCCTTGGAAGTGTGTGCTCCCAGATCTAACCGTTCCTTCTATTGATTGTGGATCTGAAGGCCAACTTAGTTCAGTAGCCTCTTCTATAAATGTAGTTGTTTGGTTAGAGTTTGGGAGTAAGTTTTTAGAGAAGATAGAGATTTGAGATTATCTGCAAATCCTCACATGTTTGAGGACTTCTTTAATTCATTGTAATATCTAGCTGAAACTAGAAAGGCCTTACAGCCGGTATGTATAAATCAATTTGAAGTAAATATATGAATGATCTTACATTTTCTCTCTCCCATTGTGTTGTTGTTTCTTCCGTGTGTTGTTGAGAAAGGTGGTTTAGGTTAGGGTGTGTCATTCCTTGGCCCCTCCTGCCCTCTCTTGCATCAAGTGGTATCAGAGCGAGGTGAGATCCGGATCTAGGTTTGTGAATCTAGATTTGAAGGTTCCTTCTTGTGAAGCCCTAGTTGAATTGTTGTGGGGGGTAGCAGATTGTGATCTGACCTGCGGTTGAAGAGAGTTTGCAAGATGGTTCATGGGAGGTGAGATGCAGATCCAAGTATCGCAGACATGTTGAGACAAATTGCTGCTAGATTGGAAGGTGTTGAAATAGCCTAGAGAAGAGGACGACATCTTGAAGATGTTAGTGATGATGAAATTGAGGTAGAACAAGGTGATTTAGAACCTGCACCTATGATGGATCAGGGTGAGGAGATATTCTTGAAGGCTTTGACAAGTCTGAAGTCTTCACCACACTTTAATCTTCCTGAGTATGGTGGAAAGTTGGATTTTGATGAATTGGTGGATTGGATCATAGAGATGGAAAAGTATTTTGAGTATGAAAATGTACCTAAAGACAAGAAAGTGAAAATTGCAAGGACAAAGTTGAAAATTCATGCATCCTTATGGTGCGAACATCTGCAGCTAGATAGAAAGAGGAAATGCAAAGACAAAATCAAGGTATGGAGTAAAATGGTGAATAAATTGATAGGAAAGTTCTTACCTTGTGATTATCAGATTAACCTAGTTAGGCGAATGAACAGTTTAAGGCAAAAAGATAGCTCAGTAAAGGAATATACTAAGGAATTCTATAGATTAGATATCAGATCTGGACATGATGAAGATGATGTGGAAAGAATTGCTAAATACCTGAATGGTTTGAGAGTTTCCATCCAGGAAGAAATCAGTTTGGTCAAATTGAAGAACATTGAAGAGGCTTATCAATTTTCATTGAAAGAAGCTGAGGATAAATTGAACAAGAAACATGAGCAAAGAAAAGAGGTAGAGGTGCTAGATTCCCTAGAGGAAGAGGTAGATCTTATGGTGAAAATAGTAGATCTAAACTAGAAAAGATAACTCTGGATAAAGGCAAGAATGAGTGGAAAGATGAAAGTCCATCTAGAGGCAGAGACAGTAACTACCAAGGTGGTTATATCAGAGGAAGTTTCCAAGGAGCTTGTTACAATTGTTGAGAAGAAGGACATAGATCATTTGAGTATACACATGCAAGTAAGAAGGTTGGTAACAATCAGACTGCTTTGGTGCAAGAAGAGTCACCGAATGAACCTGAGAAGGAAAATAACTTGATGGTAAGGAGAACACTGTGGAATGAAAGTAAAAAGAAAGATCTAGTAAGGAAAAGTTTATTCAAGACCAGATGTAGAGTTTCTGATAAAAGTTTGGAAGGTAATCATTGACAGTGGTAGCTCGGAGAATCTGGCATTTGAAGATATGGTCACAAAATTGCAATTGGAAAGGTTGAAACATCTAAAGCCCTATCATATTTCATGGATCAAAGATGAGCATACACTCCTGGTAAGTGGATAATGTTATGTGAATTTGAAGATTGGAAAATACTATGATAAGGTGTTATGTGATATCATGCCTATGGATTGTTGTCATATTTTGTTGGGTAGACCTTGGCAATATGATAGACATGCTATATGTAATGGGAGATTGCATAAGTATACTATTTTGGTTGATGGAAAGAAACAAATCTTGTTACCTTTGATGGAAGAACCTGTTAGTAATGTTTGCACATTTGTGAAATATTTCTTGATGGAAGGAAGAAAGTTTGTTAAGGATTTAAAGAGAAATGATGTATGTTTTGTTGTGATTCCTAACAAACCCAGTAAGAAAAAAGAGGATAATTTCCTGAGGAGATTGATAAGTTACTCACCGAGTATGGTGAAATCATTTCTAATAATGTACCTAATGGCTTGCCACCGAAAAGAAGCATTGATCATTGTATGGATCTTATTCCTAGAGCTAGTTTACTGAATAAGGCACCTCATCGGTTGACACCTACCAAGAATCAGGAATTGAACCGACAAATTCAAGAGTTGTTGGAGAAAGGTTTGATCAGATAAAGTTTGAGTCCTTGTATAGTACCTATGGTATTGGCTACTAAGAAGAATGGAGAATGGTGAATGTGTACTGATTCCAGAGTAATCAATAAGATAACAGTGAAGTATAGGTTTCCTATACCGAGAATGGATGATATAATGGATAGTTTGACTAGAGCAAAGTATTTCAACAAGATTGTTTTGAAAAGTGGGTATCATCAAATCAAAATCAGAGAAGGTGATGAATGGAAGATTTCTTTCAAGACAAAAGAAGGTTTGTATGAGTGGTTGGTTATGCCTTTTGGTTTAACTAATGCACCGAGTACTTTTATGAGGTTGATGAATGAAGTTTTGAAGAAATTCTTGGGTAAGTTTGTGATTGTATATCTTGATGATATTCGGATATTCAGTAAGACTGGAGAAGAACATTTGTTGCATGTTAGAAAATTTTTGCAGAGACTGAAAGAAGAAAAGTTGCTGATAATTTGAAAAAGTGTTCAATCATGAAAGAGGAGATTGTGTATTTGGGATTTGTGATTTCAACTGATGGTTTGAAAATGGATCCTAAAAAGGTTGAAGCTATTTTGATTGGCCTAGGCCTATGAATGCTAGTGAGGTAAGATCATTTCATGGTTTGGCAATTTTTTACCAAAAGTTCATTAGAAGTTTCAGTTCAATTCGTAATGCTATGACTGAGACTATGAGAGGAGACAAAAGAGAATTCAAGTGGACACATGGAGTTGATAAAATTTTTGAGACTCTGAAGCAGAATGTTTCTGAATTGCCTGTTTTGGCATTGCCTGATTTCAATAAAGTATTTCAAGTGGAATGTGATGCAAGTGGAAGTGCAATTGGAGCTATGTTGAGTCAAGAAGGTAAACCTGTTGCTTTCTTTAGTGAAAAGTTGAATGATGCAAAAAGGAAACATTTTCTGTATGATCAAGAATTATATGCTATTGTTCAAGCACTGAAAAAATGGAGACATTATTTGATACTAATTGAATTTGTGTTGTATACCGATCATAAAGCTTTACAGTAATCGGGTATTCAGAATAAGTTGAATTGGAGACATATGAAATGGGTTGAGTATTTGCAGAGTTATACATTTGTGATAAAGCATAAGAGTGGAGCCACTAATCGAGTTGTTGTTGCATTGAGCAGAAGTAGATCTTTGATGACCGAGATGAAAATTGGAATTCTAGGCTTTGATGACATGAGAGATTCTTATGAATTTGATCCTGATTTTTTTGAGCCATGGAGAAAGTGCAGAGCACCTATTCAAGATCAACAAAGTACTAAATGGGATGAATATTTATGTAAGGAGGTATGTTGTTTAAAGGTATTCAATTGTGTATACCGAGAGGACCTATGAGAACTAATTTGATAAAAGAGAAACATAGTGGTGGTTTGGCTTGACATTTGGTGTTAATAAGACATGGAATTTTCTTAAGGAGAAATAATTTTGGCCTCAATTTTATAAAGATGTTTGGAAATTTGTAAAAAGTTGTGGAGTTTGTCAAGTTGCAAAAGGAGTTAGTTAGAATACTAGATTGTATACACCGATTATTGTACCTAAGAGACTTTGGATTGACATCAGTATGGATTTTGTTCTTGCTTACCGAAGACAGTAAGAGGTAATGATTCTATATTTGTTGTTGTGGATAGATTTTCTAAAATGGCACATTTTATACCTCGTAGAAAGACATCAGATGTAGTACATGTAGCAGATATTTTCTTTAAGGAAATTGTCAGATTGCATGGATTACCAAGGAGTATTATCTCTGACCAAGATAGTAAATTTGTTGGATACTTTTGGAAGACTCTTTGGAGAAAGTTGGGTACCAAGTTGAAATATAGTTCTACATTTCACCCAAAAAATGATGAATAGACAAAAGTTGTGAATAGAAGTTTGGGAAATCTTTTGAGATGTTTAGTTGGAGACACACCAAGTAATTGGGATTCTGTGTTGGCACAAGCAGAGTTTGCATACAATAATTCAGTGAATAGGAGTACTAGAAAAACACCCTTTGAGATTGTAAATGGCATATAGTCGAGAGGTATATTTGATTTGAGAGACATTGATGATGAAAAGAAGAGAAGTGTTGAAGGAGAAAAATTTGTTGAGTACATGAAGACATTGCATGAAGATGTGAAGCTGAAACTAGAAAAGAGTAATCAGAAATACAAAGAGAGAGTTGATAGATCAAGGAGACATAAGACTTTTGATGTTGGTGATGAAGTGATGGTTCATTTGAGAAAAGGCAAATTTCCTGTTGGAACATATGGGAAGCTGAAGATGAAGAAGTTTGGACCTTGCAAGATTTTGAGAAAATTTGACAGTGGAAATGCATATGAAGTTGAGCTACCTGATAACATGGATATATTACCTATTTTCAACATTGTTGATTCGTATGAGTTTCATGAACCTGAAGAAGACATGACAGTACCAATGGAATATCCTAAGAAATGGAATGAAGAAGTTGAGCACATTTTGGAATAGAGAATTGGCAGAAGTACAAGAGGAAAATAGTATATGGAATATCTAGTAAAGTGGAAGAACAGACTGATTGAAGATAGTTCATGGATTTCACAATCTGAGTTGGATGCAGCTCGGATCATACCTGCTAAATAATTCAAAGAATCATTTTCAAATAACCCCAAGTGTCTGATGCAGGAGCATCTCAAGTCCTTGGCAATCTCATGTCATGAAAAACATATTTGAGTTTGTTTGTGTTGCTCGGTTCCTGCTTTGACCGAGTTGTTTCGGTGTTGCTCTATTTCCATTGTTTGCCAATGTTGGTCAGTTATCTCTTTGGCACTCGATGAATTTCCTTGGCACTCAGTGATGCTTGTCTAACGCTCGGTTGGCTTTTCTTACCGATGGGTTTCTTTTGAGTTTCTATTGAGGCCGACTTGTTCATTCATTATGGGTCACAGATTTAATGCTGGTATCTATCCTTGGGAAGTGTGGTGGTCCCATATTTGACCATTCCTTCCGTTGATTATGGATCTAAAGGCCGACTTAGTTTAGTAGCCTCTTGTATAAATATAGTTGTTTGGTTAGATTTTAGGGAGTAAGTTTTTAGAGAAGATAGAAGATAGAAGATTTGATATTATCTGTAGATCCTCGCATGTTTGAGGAGTTTTGTAATTCATTGTAATATCTAGCCGAAACTAGGAAGGCCTTATAGCCCAACATGTATGAATCAATTTGAAGTAAATATATGAATGATCCTACATTTTCTCTCTCCCACTATGTTTTTGTTGCTTCCGCGTGTTGTATCGTAGCCCTCTCTTACTTCACAGATAAAGGAAATTAATGTATCGTAGCCAACAAAAGGAAAAGAGAAAATGGTTTATGAAAAAGATGATACTCCTTAAGAGTTATTTTTTGTCATTAGTTATGAGGAAGTTATAATGATTTTCAAAGTCATTCGTAATGAAGGAAAGACAAGCCAGTAAATCACAGAAGCGATTTGGTAAAAAGAAATAAAGGAACAGGTAATTTTGGTAAAGGAAAAGAAAGTTTAGTCATCGAGCAAGGTAGAACTGAGCACCAAGTTATATCGAGGTACAACATCAACCGAACCAATAAGATGAGACAGTTACCGAGTTAGAGGAAAATGTGTTACCGAGCATGATGGGCCGACATAAGGAAAATCTCTAGATATATTGAATCTGGACACCGAACAAAAAATAATTTATAAATCTCGAGGAGCTTGTATGATAGAGCTTTGGAGATTTAAACATTATGATTATACATGATTACAAGGTGAGATCCATGAATGAGAATTAAGTATGAAATATGCATTGGAGTAGTAACCAATGCTAGCACTATTTGAAGAGATGATTCTAGAAAATTTCCACCGCTTCTAGAATTGTATATAAATGGATCAGAATCTATAGATCAAAGAGAGCATAAAAGAGAAGATTCCATGTGTGAAGAAGATATTGTAGAAAGAAGGTGATGAGAAGAGAAGCCACTTATTAACATAGCAATAAATAGTAGAGAGTAATTGTGATTCAAAATTAAATCTACCGAGTACTAAATTGTTATTGTGAGAGGTACACAGTATGAGGTAATTAGTCATTGAGCATATAGAGTCTGAAAAGCATAAGTAGATGCAATTTTAATAGACAAGTTTGTGTTACTAATTAAAGAGTAATCAATGTTGTAAATTCTCTTAAATGGGCAGAGCCTAAGAGGTCGTATATTGTAAATCCTTTAACTATGTACAGTTCTTAGATTAGAATTGTAAAATACTTTAGCAAGGTAGACTTAATTGGTTTTTGTTGGAAAAATGGTCAACACTCCCCTTAGGATTCATGACATGGATTAACCGCCTCCTATGTCTTCTATAAGTCTAGTAGTTGTATCGAGAATTAATAGGTCTATCTTTTGGTGCAATAGCAACTACTAATTATAACGGTGGTATCAGAGCTTGGTCAGAGGTTCGAATCCCCTCTGGTAATGCTGAGAGGGAGATTGTTGGAAAAATGGTCAATATTCCCCTCGGGATTCATGACATGGCTTAATTGCCTCCTGTGTCTTCTATAAGTCTAGGTTGTATCAGGTATTAATAGGTTGGTCTTTTGGTGCAATGACAACTACTACTTGTAATAGTCTTAAGACTCTTAATAGGGTTAATACTCTTAATAGGGTAAGCTATTAGAAATAGACAACAGTGTATCTCTAACCAAGAAAACTTTTTACTGCAATAGTAAGTTTTGTGGGTGTCATCCCCACCGCAGTTGTTATCATCTAACAAAGATTTTTGTGATACCAAAATGAATGTGTTATGAGTTATGTGTTATGTTTTATATGTTTTATGAGATGCATGCAAAAGTTATGGAATCAATAAATGGTTAAGGAAGAAAGTTTAAATATTTTAAAAGTTTTTTTACAGTACGAATTCACCCCTCCCCTCTTAGTTTTCACCTTTACATACTTAGTCCAACAATTGGTATCAGAGACTAGTCTCTTATTAAGAAATATAACCACTTGAGAGGAAAGATCTGAAGAGATGAAAAGCTATAGGTATGAAAGGATGATTGACATCATGAACATGGAACTAAAGATGGCTAATGAGAAGATTGAGGAATTGAGTAAGAATTTGAAACATTCACTCATCAAGAGAAAGGAGCTACCACAACAATTGAAAGATACACAAGATCAGCTTGAAGAACTTGAAGAACAATCAAAGGGAATCATTTCTAATGAATCTGATGCTATAATATCATAACTGACTGAAAGGAACAAAAACTTAGTTGATCAGGTGAAAGCACTGAAAAGAGAACAAGAAGCCAATTGGTAAGGATGTTTGAAGTCCTGGAACAAAAAGGAAAAGAAGAAGATGACAAAAGAATGGTGGAAGATGAGAGAAGAAAAATGAAAACAAGACTGAATGAGAAAGATGGGAAAATACTCTGGTTGACACAAATTCACTACAACTTGACAAACCAACTAGTATGTGCAAATCAGGATGTTGCAAGGAAAGCAAGAGAGATTGTTGATCTGAGGTCTAAGAATGAACATCTGAAGAATGAACTTAAATTTGAGAAAGATGCTAATGAAGTCTAGAAAAAAAATGAATAAGCACTAAGGGTGGGTTTTTGGAGTTGGGTCACAATTCCGCGAAAGTCCGTGGGGTTGAAAAGTTGAAAAATGAAATAGATGCCCCATTATTAAAAATTAGGTGCCCGTTTAGGTCCGAGAGCCTGACCCATTTTCAAAAATCAGGCGCGCCATTCAAGAAATGGGTGCCCATTTCAGATCAGGCACCCAAACTGAAACAATCGCCCGATATTTTAAAAAGGGCACCCAATTCTTACAAATCAGGTGCCCATTTTGTAAAAATTGGGTGCCCATTTCTAAATGCTATTTTTTTTTGACTGATTTCCTGTCATTTTCACCTTCAAAACATGGGGACCACATTCAGTAGAGCTCGAGTGCCTGATTTAGTTTCCCTGCTGACCCCAACTACCATTTTTTTTGTGTTCCAGATACGTACTATTGTTTTTTATTATTATTATTTAATTTTTGTCATTAAAAATTATATTTTCAAGTTTTTTTACTTAAAAAACATAGTTTAATTTCTTGTTTTCAAAATTATTGTATAAATTTAATTGTATTTTATTTTTCAAGTAGTTCTTTTAATTTTAATTTACTTTGTAAATTAGCATATCTACATAAAAAGCAAAACCCTGGGTAGTAAAACAAAAACATAAACAGG
>BSBK01014145.1:0-79491 GCA_027943335.1 Chamaecyparis obtusa
AATTTTGGCATTTTACAAAGCATGTGCGCCCTATTTGGCACACACCCTATTTGGCGTGCACCCTATTTGGCACACACGCTTTGTTTTGCATTGCCCAAGCCTAAGGCTTTGGCAACCCAAGCCATAGGGCATGCACCCTATAGGGCGCATGCCCTTTAGTGCATGCGCACTATGCATGATGGGGGCCCAAAAAGAAAAGTGGCTACTTTTTGGTCCCCCATCTTTGTGCACTTACCCATATATATATATATATATATATATATATATATATATATATATATATATATATATATATATATATATATATATATATATATATATATATATATATATGTGTGTGTGTGTGTGTGTGTGTGTGTGTGTGTGTGTGTGTGTGTGTGTGTGTGTGTGTGTGTGTGTGTTAAACATATGGATTTAGATATGAGTACATGCATTTTTACTTTTGTAGTATTTGTCATCAACTTTGGGTTATTAACTTGTGTTAATTGTCTTTTAGCTATTACAGCTCCCTTCACGGCTTCCTACAGATTCTTTACCATTCTATTTTTTTAGGAGTCCTCGCCCATGAAGGAGCCCATCAAAATTACTACATAGTCCAAGTGTAGAAGAAAGAGATGAGGTAATCAACAATTCAATTGTCAACAAATTATAGTCCAGTATTTAGTTATTTTGATAGTATTTGGAGATAAGATATATGATTTAGCATTTGAATTATTCTTGTGTAGACACCCAACAAGCCATGTAATGCTTCAAAGAAGCTCAATTTTGATGATCCAACACATTCATAGATATTGATAGAGATATATAAATGTAGTTGTGGTCATTAAATGACATTTATATATATTTGACATTTGTATTGTATATATGAAGCATGACATAGTAGATTCCATCTTTTTGTAACTATATTATTGATTTGGCATGTATGCCATTTTTGGAAATGTACACAATTATTGTTCACTTTTATATATATATAAAACTTGAAATTCGATCCAATTTGTTCATTGTGTACATGTACCTGTGTACTTCAAAACTTAATTTTTTGCAATTAATCAAACATGTTTGTTCATTAATTAATATAATAGAATTGAAACATGTTTATCAAAGTCATTGTGGCATTGATAATGTAATAAAAGTCATATATGACTTAATTTGATGTAATAAGACATGAAAAGCCAAAATCTATAATGATTTTATCTATTGTGTCAAATTGTCCTAATTGACCAAACAAGGGTCATATGAAGATGCATATTAATGGGTGGTTTATGTGGTTGTTGTTTCTTGTGGATTGGTTCATGGATTATGTATATTAATTTATACTAATATATTTTACCACAGGAAGGATTATTGAATGGATGGTTGATACCATAGGGTGGTAGTTTGCTTGTGAAAAGGGTGCATGGATGGTGCTATGGTGAAGGTATGAGAGTTCTACCTTAAGGAGAGTATGTTTTTTATGGAATCAATTTAAATATGTTGAATGGATGGTGAACCAACTCTTGTTAGATTTTGGAAGTGATTGGAAGGTGTATTTTGAGAAAGCCCTAGGTTTTAAGGTCTAAAAGTGAAGGTATGTGAGTTGGGAGAATACGAGAGCATGGTATCCATTAAAAACCATAAATTCATTGGTTTTGAATCATAAATAAATATTTCCCAATGGTTTGGGGTTCTCTTCATGTGTATTTGATATAGTTCCTTTGTAAATTTAGCCTATTTTGGGCTCATTTTGCCTAACTTGAGAATTGCAAGGTATTGGTATTGTGTGTTGGTCCAAAAGAATAGTATCTCATTTTTGGATATATTGAATAACATCCAAAAGGGTATTTGGAAGTGTGGTTTTTTTAGCAAGTTTTTTGGAACAAGTTGGTGAAAAGTGTGTAATACCCGATTTTACCAATGTTGCTTGGTGACCCTTAGGGACAATTCAGTTTGGTGTGCTCGCGAATGTTTGAGGGACTCCATGGGAAAAATGGGGTTGGAACTAGAATTTACTTGACCAACCTGAGATAATGGAGTAGGATATTCAATACCACAAAGAACAAATTGAAAGATACCCAATGCTGCTCATTTCAATTGAGAAACATTACAACTTTTGACATTAATTGAGATATGGATTCCAAATTAAAATGAAGGGGAATCTCCCAAAATTGAGATGAGAAATTTTAGGCCTCCATAACAAAGTCCTATAACACTTGATGATTTGTCGATACCTCATACAAGCTTTGAGATATGCCCTAAGAAAGATCACTACACAATGTTGCTTAGTGACCCGTAGGGACACTTTGGTCCGGTGTGCTCATGAACGTTTGAGGGACTCTGTGGGTGAAATGGGGTTAGCACTAGTGTTTACTCAGCCAACTAGAGCTAATGGAGTAGACGTTTTGATCCCACGATGAACAGATTGAAAGATACCCATTGTTGCTCATTTCAATTCAGCATCATTGCAACTTTTGACATAAATTGAGATAGGGATGCTAAATTAAATTGAAGGGTAATTGGTGCAGGAGCACGTAATCCTAGAGGTCACTATGAGATATTTAAGGTTTTTGAGTCATTTAAAGTCAATTATATGATGTATTGATTCATTTTGAATCCATTTGTAAAGGTGTTGACAAGAAATGTAAGCATGTGCACAATTTTGCTCAAGTTGTCAAATAGGTCATGTTTAGGTCTACATGGTCAAATTTGTATAAAAGACCCATGGAAGGGTAAAAGAATTATAAAAGGTCTTAAATATTCTATTTGGATATGTATAGAGAGGTTTGACAAAGTTTTAAAGTTATTTTGTTAAAAATGTAAAAGTTGCATAAAATGTTGTAAAATGCAACATTGAGAAAGTTGCAAACATTGCAAAAAAGATGTAAAAAGGTAGATGGTTGGTCTAGGAGTTTGTTATGAAGTTAAAAACTACCAAATATTTTATAAATACCATTTTATGGCCAAACCAAATCATATTTGAGAAGAGGAAATATTTTGATACATTTTTGGTGCATTCTATTGTTGTTATTTTGATTGGTTTTTCAGTTTTAGTGTTTGTTCCAGGTCTTGTATGGATATGTAAGACCTGGAAACCATATAAATATATAATTTTTAGATATTAGGATGAATCCTCTTCCTTATCCTTTTGGTTTGGATTAATTTCATTCTGTTTTGAAAAAGTTATGGAGGTTTTTTTGAAAGTTGTCAATTGCAGATTTGAGGATTTCAGGGAGAAGTCATGTTGCAGCATTTGGTACGGACACATTTTAGATAATCAGGACTTATAAGAATATGAATTGGAAAGATATGTGAATTATATTTCATTCAATTTTTGTTTGAGTTGTTTTTATGCAGATTTGTGAAATTTATGTGCATTTTAGTGGAAACTGGTTTTTAAAGATCTCCATTGGAGTTGCAGGCAGTAATTTGTGCTTGAAAAATTATTTATGATTGGAAAAAATAAATAGCTTACAGATTATGAAACTATATTCATAAGGTTTTCACATGGAATTGGTTTTGTTTCATTTGGTTATGTATTGTGAAAGATATGGGATGCCCTAGGCAGGGTTTGGTGTTTTAATGCTGAATTATGAGAGGGATATGGATGAGAATTCAGTCTGAAATAGTAATTTTTTGAGGAATAAAATGGGGTCCTTGGACCTTAATATTTTATAAGATGATAGATATTGTATTTATCTACAAACTTTGTTCTTTCCAAAAATTTTGGTTTGGAGTTTTAGTGGGTCAAATAACTCAATTCTTGGAAACTGTAAAACTTGGGACAGTATTGAAGTTATTTGTTAAAGGAAGCAAACAAGTATTTTGTTATTGATTGATCTTGTGAAAGAAGATAGTATTTTCCTCTTTTCAATTATTTCAATGATTAAATGAAGATTGGATCATCAAGATCCTAGATTTTGAGTGGTTTCCATGATGCTCTGCATCAGTAATCTACCAAAACTGAGATGGTTAATTATAGGCCTCCATAACATAGTCTTGTAGCAATTGATGATTCATCGATACCTTAGACAAGCTCCGAGATATGCCCCAAGAAATATCATTTCCCTATGTTTCTTAGTGACCCTTAGGGACACTTCGACCCAGTTTTCTCATGAACATTCGAGAGAATTCCATGAGTGAAATGGGGTTATAACTATTGTTTAACTAGCCAATCAAAGCTAATGGAGAAGATGACTCAATCCCATGACAAACGGATTGAAAGATACCCAATGTTACTCATTTCAATTGAGTAACATTGCAACTTTTGATATAAACCAAGATAGGGATGCCAAATTAAAATGAATGGGAATATCAAAAAATTGAGATGGTTAATTGTAGGATTCCATAACACAGTCATGTAGCACATAATGATTTTTTGATACCTCACATGACCTCCAAGATATGCCCCAAGAAAGATTGTTGTCCAATGTTTCTTAGTTATCCTTAGGGACACTTTGGTCAAGTGTCCTTGCGAATGTTCGAGGGACTTTGTGGGAAAAATTAGGTTTTCAATAGCATTTACCTAGCCAACAAGAGATAATAGCAAATGATTTGATCCCACGGTGAATGTTTTGAAAGATGCCCAATGTTGCTCATTTCAATTGAGCAACATTGCAACTTTTGACATAAACTGAGATAGGGATGCCAAATTAAAAGAAAGGGGAATCTCCCAAAACTGAGATAGGTAATTGTAGGCCTCCATAACCCGATCTTGTATCACCTAATGATTCATCAATACCTCATACGAGCTCTGAGATATGCCTCAAGAAATATCACTGCCCAATGTTTCTTAGTGATCCTTAGGGTCACTTTGGTCAGGTGTGCTTGTGAACATTCAAGGGAATCCATGGGAAAAATGGGATTGTCACTAGCATTTACCCATCCAACCAAAGCTAATGGAGAAGATGATTCGATCCCATGGTGAATGGTATGAAAGATATGAAACATGGAACATGAAACATGAAATATGATACATCAAATATGAAACATGATATATATGGCCATTCTTTGAATTGTCATGATTCCATGAGTGTCTAATAGGTCTAGAAAACATGTTTTTTTCCATCTAAAATATTTTTAACTTCATTTTGTTGTTCACATTCAAACTGGTCCAAAATAATGTTTGTGCACACATAAGGACTTTGAAAGTCAAGATGAAATATTGATCCATTCTACTTTATGTTGTTATTGTGGATTGTGGGACGGATCACACATGTGTATTATAATGTTTTATAACAAGGTTTGAAAAGGGTATCTAGATCAATAATTATTTTGTCAAGTGTTTTGGGAAGTTTGGGAGAAAAGTATGAAAAACAAGGTTGGAAGGGCTACAAGGAGTGCCTAGTTTGAGTCTAGATATAGGGATAAATTATCCAATCAATGAATATGTTTTCTTTGTTAGTTGGGACATGTTGGATATGGTATATAGAGGCCCTAGGAATTGATTGAATCCACATTTGAAGTTGGTTATCAAATTTTCTCAACTTAATAGGTCTTATCAACTGAATCCATCTTATCAACTTAATGTGTTCCATTACTTCATATGACATGATTTTTTTAAAGAACGTACGTACTAGTATTTTAAGATTTTGCAGTCACATCCATATGATGGCATTTAAAGAATAGATTTTTTAAAGATATGTGTGAATATGTTCTTAATGGTAATTAATATTTAAGTAAGAAAATTTTAAATAGATTTCACACTTATTTATTGTTGAACGTACAAAATAAAAGGTAAAGTTCAAAAGTAAATGCCAGATTCTTTTGAGGTAGGAATTGAGAGGATTGAATACATGTATTTCAATAATATATTTGTAAATCATGCCCATTGCACCTTTTATATACAAAATTTGGCATCTAAAATGCACATGACAACTCATTGCCCTTTTTTTACATAACAATTGGCATCTAATATGTAGATGGCATCTCATTGCCCTTTTTTTATACAAAATTTAGCATCTAACATGCACATGACAACTCATTTCCCTTTTTTAACATAAAAATTGACATCTAATATGCACATGGCAGCCCTTTTTTATACAAAATTTGGCATCTAAATATGCACAACATCTCATTGTCATTTTTAAGTACAAAATTTGGCATCTATATATGCACATAGAGAACCTCGAAGATATACACAAAATTATCAAAATCATTCTACAATATTGTAGAATCATTCTTCTTGATTGCCCAAAATTAATCAAGAGAACCTTTTGGATCAACTCTAACCCTTATTGTGTCAAGTATTGCCTCGTGGTCAGATTCATGAACATTCCAAAAATTCTTGTTAAGAGGTCTACCATGATACTTAATCAATTAAATATTTGTTGCAACAATAAGGTTAGAGTAATGAAGAATATGTCTATGTGTCTCAAAGTCCTCAAACAACTAGATATTAGAATTCTTGATAGGGTACCTGCATTTTATAGAATAATAAAATGACTTTAATACCCAAATCAATGCAAAGTGTAATAAAAAGAGTTTAATAGGTATGCATAAAAATGGACACAACAATGGTACCTTCTAATCCATTTCCTTGTGACAAAAATAGATCCTATTGGGTACTGAATACCCTCTCCATCAATGACTATAGTTGTCAATTTCTTTTTGGCCTCAATACAATGACACAAAAAGTAATCTATTCCTTCTTCATTGTTCTCATCTGTAATTATTGCATATACATGACTTGTATTTAATAGAAGGATTAGTTAATACCAAAATCAACATTTAAAGAACTAATAAATTGAGCTTAAAATTGATTTAACCTACAAAATATAGAGAAATTACTTGGTTCAACTAGGTCTGATACATGGTCAAAATCCACTGATGCTTCAAACTAGTTCATTTGTAGTTCTATAGGAAGTTGATATGTATCTAGGGTTTGCAAAGGTCTAGAAGACCATTGGTCAACCCACTCTTTTGGTTCACATTTATCCCACATAAAATGCATACAAGAAGAGAAAAATCATGCAATTTGTCTAGTATAAATAGCTAATGATGTTGCATTTGAACTTCTAAATGAATGCATGTTTCTTGATCCTATAAGCCTACAAAAATCTAGATAGTTTTCAATGTTAGATTAATGTATCAACCAAAAATATCTAGAAACCAATAGACTTACCTAAATTACCTGGTCCCATCATAGACTTACACCATTGCAAAATTATTTCTGCATCTATTAACATTGCTCCACCTTGGTACTTTAATTCCTCTCCGGTAAGAGATCTTTTCACACATGTTCCAGCACCATCATGCTCTCCCTTTCTATGCCCTACCTCAGTGAATTCCAAAAATGTTGTGCACCACTTGTCACATACATCCTAGTCAACCAATAGAACATCCTTTCATTCTTGACTTGTGCGGTGCAATTGTCGGACCATATTAAGTGTTGGTTGTATCTTATACCTCTTTCCCTTAAACTATCATAGAAGACTGTAAAGAATCCTTGCACAAAATCTAAGGAATGAGTATGATCATTGCTAATATAGAAGTGATACTCTCTTATAACATTTATGTCC
The DNA here is from genome assembly GCA_027943335.1 of Chamaecyparis obtusa. Classification (NCBI taxonomy): domain Eukaryota; kingdom Viridiplantae; phylum Streptophyta; class Pinopsida; order Cupressales; family Cupressaceae; genus Chamaecyparis; species Chamaecyparis obtusa. The sequence goes on from BSBK01014145.1 coordinate 7,494, forward strand.
TCCTCTGTGCTAACATGTGCATGCATATATAGAGATTTGTACAAAAATTGTAACTTGTGTAGAGTGGTAATACCTGAGAGCCCAAAAGTAGCTACCAAACACATCTAACAACTCTAACATGTTTTTCATGATACAAGATTGCCAAGAACCCAAGATGCTCCTGCATCAATAAGTTTTACTTCATTTTGAGGTTTCAGTGTATAATTCTAAGTAAAATCAATGATAGACACAATAGTATCGAGGGGGAAAGTGTCCTCACACAACTTGAATTTCTCATCTAACCACCTAACTCTATGTGTGTGACCTATGTACTCATAAAATAGTTTCTCTTGAAACATCTTCATAAAATCAGCTATGCTTATATCCCTTTTCACTAACTCATAGCTCTTTAATTATTTTCTATCTTTAAAACCATATGTGACTGACTTGTATTTTCCAATAGAAACTAGTTTCTTACCAATTTCATGTGTGCTATCTAGATGTAGGCATCTATGCAACTATTAAAAACCACCACATGTAGGACAAAATCCTTTCAAACACATAATCTTATAGTAAATGCACCCATCATCTCGTCTACATAATAAACTTGAAATAAATTCTCTCGGTGACTTAGGAGGTGCTTGTAGACCAGATTCCTGCAAGACATTGTTAGTGAGAAAAGTACAACATATATAGTGATAAATATCATAATGCATGGAAAATTCAACATGGACCCTACAAAAAAATATAATATGTGCATGATTAATCTTAATGTAAAATGGTTTTTTCATCTCAAAAAATCTTTGGCTAAATTTAATCTGAGGAAATATTTGTAGAAACCTTTCATAAAATTGTGTTTGAGTCATGTCTAAATAGTGTTTTGGACGTGGCTCACAATTTCTAATTCTAATTTTCCTTCTAACAGTTCATCTATTTGGTTGGGTGAAACCCTTGTGTTGTCATGCCAAAATTTGTCAATTAACATTCTAAGTGCATAAACAACAACCTTGTCCTTGCGTGGGAGTCTACTTGAGAATGCCCAAAGAGAATTATTGTTAGGATCCCCAATTTTCTCTTGCCTCTCTAAGGAATTGTGTAATGTTGTTCTACTTTATGACTTTCCTATTTTTCTTATTAAACAAGATTTTTTCATTTCCTTTCCCATTATGATTGATGTGAGGACATGCCGAGTAACATTAGAATATTTTGTACATGATTTTGTACCAATGGCTTGGACGTATGCATCAAATTGATTTCCCACAATAGTTCTTTCACTACTATTTTCGGTTGTTCTTAGCCCCAAAATTCTCATTGTATATGTAATTCTCATATTTTTAATCGTTTCAACAACTAATTAGCATCTTCCACTTTGGTTAAAAATTTCAAAATAGTTATTCTAAATTATTTTAACCATTATTATACAAGCTTTTTCAGAAATTTTATCATGCATTGGCATCACAATATTTTAATTAATGTGAATTAGAAACTTTAGTTTTCTACGAATTATTCTAGGAGGTGTTAAGATATGTGCATGCTCTTGGTTTTCATTAGGTGCATTAATCTCATCAAATTGAAGTGGTGTATCTTCTTCAAATTTATTAGCTGCATTCATCACATTGATTTCAAATGGAGTATGTTCATTGCATTCATCACGTGCATTTGAATTGGTGCATGTTGATCATTTTGATTTGGTGTATTAGGTACATTTATCATGTCAATTTAGATTTTTTCATGGTCATCACTTTCATTAGGTGCATTAGATGGCGTACCTCCACTCAACCTCCTTATACGCTCCCTTTGTCTTATCTTTACTACCTCTTATTGCTCATTTGTTCCTCTCTTTTTCTTTCCCATTACATTAATATTGATTGTCCTACACATAACATGATGATGAAAATCCATAATCAAATAGAAATAAAACAAAAAATGTGTATCATTTTATTATAATCTAAAGTAACAAACCCAAAAATAAAACAAATCAATCATTTCAAAGAAAAATTGACAAAAAAAATTACAAGCTTGACTATTATTGTCCCAGAAACTGATGCCAAATAGTGCAATGGGACCTTCAAATAACTGACAATGCTAGTTTCTAGGCCGTTGGGAATATATTATATATATTTTTGCATAGCCCATATGGGTTATGGAAACCTAAAATCAACGTTAACATTTTACTCATAACACATACAGGTTATGAAAAATTAGAGGTTCAACTCTACTTTTCTATAACCCATATGTGTTTTGTAAAAATAGGAACCCAGGAAAGAAGGGAGAGAGAGAGAAAGAGAGAGAGAGAGAGAGAGAGAGAGAGAGAGAGAGAGAGAGAGAGAGAGAGAGAGAGAGAGAGAAAGAGAAGAGGGAGGGGGAGAGATATGAGATAGAGTTCAAGAAGGATAATTATGGATCATAATAGATAGAGAAGTTGATGAGGGAAGGAAGATGAGAGAGAGAGAGAGAGGAAATTAGAAGAGGCATTCCTTTACATCTCCAAAACACATGTGTTATGAAAGACTTTAAATGTACTTTTTTCTTTTCAAAACCCGAGCATGTTATGATGGACACCAAAACCTGTATGTGTTTAGTCTTAGAAAAAGGGTTGGTAAATGAAACTAAGGCTTTAAATCCCAATTTTCCTCTATTTTAGTCCCTTTACACATTTTTTCATCTTCCAACATGAATTTTGGACTTCATCCTCATCAGGTTTACAAATAATCAAGTGGGTATCTCTAAAATTGCCACCATAATCTCACACGTCTTCTCATATTTCTAACCATATAATTTTATTAGTGTCTTGAAAGGCCTCACAATCATATGTCTACTATTTTTTAATAACTTTTGATCTACTTGACCAATTGCAAAAAAATACATATTATTGTTTTAGACTTGAATCTATAAAGTTTTGAAAAAAAGATTTCATTTTTTATCATTTTGATGCAAGTTATGCCAAGCGCAAGAATAGGTACTGCATTTTTAGGATGTGGTCACTTAAAAAAATCATAAAAAAGTACTCAACAAAATATTATGAAAAAATAGACAACTTCTAGATCTCACTCTTACGTATCATCCTACCAAACTATTTTTCAAAATAATAAATCTGACTATATCTTTCATTGAGTGCACAAAAACAACTATGTTATGTTTTTCTAAAAAATTTAGGAATAGTTTTTTGTTCATGGAGGGTTTGACACTCTTAGTATTATCCATTTTAAAAAAACTTTAATAGTTTAGAAACTAGATTCAGAGTACTACAATTATTTTTGTTTACACATCATCTAATTTTGAGTGCAAGACCCTCCAATTTATTTTTAAAGTTGAGGTTTACTCGATTTTAGAAAAAAAAAGTGACCAATTATACCCCCCTTTTTGCACACTATCTTGGTGCACTTACCCTCTTCAACCACTTGTATCAGTTCCTGTTCATAGAACCATCTCTCCATTGTTTTTGTTATAGTTTCCTTCTCCATTGGTTGTACATATACAAACCCATGATAGTCTTCAGGTTCCTTCTTGCTGGATTCATCATTTTTCTCTGAAAATTCATCCACTCTTATACTAGAACTTTCCAATATCTCATTTTTTATCTTGTTCAAGAAATTGTAGGCTTTTCTCTTTGTGGAATATCCTAAGAATATCCCCTCATCATTTCTTGGGTCAAACTTACCTGTATTTTCATGTCTCTTTATGTAACATCTACTCCCAAATATTTAAAAATAACTCACATTCGGTGAATAACCATGCCATAGCTCATAAGGAGTTGTGTTTGTACCTTTCTTCAAATGAACTATGTTCAATGTATAGGTAACCGTGCTCACAACTTCTCTCCAAAATATCTGTGCAATACCCTTATGAATCATTAATATCCTAACACAATCAATGATATACCAGTTTCTTCTTTTAACAATATCATTCTACTGAGGTGTTCTAGGAGTAGACATTTGCCTTTATATTCCCCATTCCTCACAATATGTAAGAAACTCATGTGAAGTAAACTCACCTCTTCTATCAGATCTAAGGAATTTTAGGGTCTTACTAGTCTCCTTCTCCACTTTGGTTTTGTAGATCTTAAACATGTGAAAAGTTCATATTTATCCTTTAAAAACACAACCCACATCATTCTAGAATAATCATCAACAAGCAACATGAAATATATATCACCATAGTAACTCCGAGTTCTCATTGGACCACATAGATCAGTATGAACCAAATCTAAAATATTTTCAAAAGAATAGTTTTTACCGATGAAACTAGAACTAGTTAACTTCCCAAGTTGACATTATTTACACATTACATTGTTTGGTTTCACTAGGTTGGGAAAACCTCTCACTATCTTAGTCTTACTTACTCTGATCAAGTTATCAAAATTTACATGACAAAACCTCTTATGCCATAACCAACAATCTTCTACCTTAGAAATCAGACAACTCTTAATAGTAGAACTCAAATGGAACAAGTTACCTTTAGTTTGTTCACTGGTAGAAATTAATTCTCCTAATTTCCCAATAATCCTACATATACCTCAATTGAACTCCAATCTATATCCTTTTTTATTAAATTGAGCAACACTTGAAGTTTTATTTCATACCATAAACCTAGTAAACATCATCACAATTTGTTTTATTATTCAAAGAAATAGGTCCTTTACCTTTTACCAAACAAACCCGAGCATCATTCCCAAATTTTACTAAGCCACCATCACATTCTTCCATCTTGATGAATTTTCTTCTATCACTGGTCATATAGCGAGTGCACCCACTATCAATAATTCATTCACCACTATGATTCATGTTAGAAACTAAAGCTTTCTCATCTTCTTCTGAGGATTCTTCCTTTACTGCAACAAACACAATTTCTTCTTCATCTCTTCCATCAAATTCCTCATTGGTAACACCTTCCTCAACTAGATAACATGCCTTCTTTCTCTTATCCTTGAATCTCCTTGGCTTCTCCTTCTTTCCATTTTTAGGGCATCTAGAGGTAATAGGTCCAATCTTATTACATGTAAATCACTTCAAAGTCAACTTACCCTTATAATTACCTTTCCCTCTAGGCAACCTTTTAAAAAGTAAAGCTTCAAATTACTCTAGATATTTTTCTTCAGACAAGAAAGATTCATAATAATTAGAGTAACATATTGGAGAACTGTTAGATATCACCTTTCCTATTCTAGATGGTGCAAGATTCAATGATGTCTTGAAAGAAGCTTCAACTTTTGGCATACTATTATCATAATTTCTTAACCCAAATATAATTAATTTCCCTATTAATGCATCAAGATTAGAAGTTAAAGTTCCTAGGGATCTGAGATCTTGAATAGCTGAAACCCTAATAGCATATTGAGGCAATAAAGTTCTCAACACTTTTCTTACTACATCCTCCTCATGAATATTACTACCGGTACCTCGAATGGAAGCAACAACTTCTTTGATTCTATGATTATATTGCTCAATTTTCTCATTTTCTTGCATCCATATGTCATCATACTTTCCTTTCAAACTATCAACCTTTTCCTTCTATACATGTGGATCTCCACCATAGATGGTCTTAAAATTCTTCCATATCTCATGAGCAATATCCAAGTCTTTGACATCAATAAACTCTGCATTAGATAAAGTACTGGTAATAGCTTCCATAGTAGAAGTATGTTCTTTGCTTATCTTCAATTGATCCGCAGTCAGGGTTCCTGAAGGGATAATATACTTAGTAGCCACATGATCCCAATACTGATCACCCATAACTTTAAGATAGAGCTTCATCTGACCACACCAAACTAAGTATTTCTCTCTTGTGAATTTAGGACCTTCATTTCTCATCATCTTTAGATCTTTACCTCAAGCTGTTAAGCTTCACCACAACAGAGGACCAAATCTATGATACCAATTATTAGTCCTAAGATATTAGATTACTAAGAGGGGGGTGAATCAGTAATCAAATAATTATGCAACTTTTAACCTCTTAAACTTTAAACCAAAATTCACAAGATTAACTTAATAGCAACAAATAAAATCTTCAAACACATAAGCACATCCTCAAAGAAATGGAACACTTAAAAAAAGGATTTTTCTCATGGAAACCCAATTTGGGAAAAACAATGGTGGGAATTAGTACCCACTAAATGATGTACTCTTCTGATTTACACCATGTGAGGAGCTTAACCCTACTAGGAGTTTACAACATCACTGTTAGGTGCTACCCGATTAAGGTATTTACCTCTAGTTCGGTTAGGAGCTTTACCATGTTAATAGTAGACTTGTTAGAGGAATTTAGACACAAGTTGATGTGCCAACCTATTAAAGGATTTAAAATAAGGACCTATTAGGATCCACTTGGTTAAGGGATTTAACCTACTGCAACTATTAGGGAATAAAAAAAGAGTGATCTATATAATATAACTAACTCTTCTTAATCAGATCCACTAAAGCACACAATCTCTTCTCAACACACTTAACTTTTCCCTAGCTTGATCACAACTCCCACTTTTTAACCACACTTTCCCAACACATGATCAACACCCTTTAACTTTCAAATTCAACCACTATAAACTAAACTTTTAATTCCACCATCTTAATCAAGCCCTAAATTTGAAATAGATTTAAATTTTAAATATCCTACTCAAATCCAATGTGCCACAAAACAAAATTCAATGTACAAAACAAATTCCCAAGACCGCATTGGCCAATACAATGATTTACACATAATTTTGTGTCAAGGGGTAAAAAATGTTTTGACCAAAAAAATGCTTCCTCTAGAATCTTCTCCACACACTAGCATCAAACAATGTGATGCCAGATCATCACCTCCAATCATGAAGAAATGTCACCATATCATGAATAACTCAACTTTATTCACTATCACTTCCGTACCGGTCACTGATTCAAGATATACCATCAGTAGTTCAAGAACATAAGCTCTTTATCATGAAACCACTTTTGTAATTGTAATATCTTCTTACTGGTCACTCAAACTAGTTGTGGTTGCAACCATAGATTCCAAACAATAAAAATAACCTTCTCCTATGATCGTGCCACATAACTCATCATAGATTTGACAAAACATTCAAATCAACTATCACCTGTCACTAACTCTTCTAGCAGTTGCATTGACAACCTTCATTCAATCATAACTTTCTTACCAACCTACATCAATAGTAGTGGTCATACATTTGACATTTAGAGACATCCCCAAGTCTCTCATAAGGATCGCTACAACTGAAACTCATTGCAAAACCTTATTCATCATACTTATACTTAGCAACATACTAGGAACACTAGGTCAATACTTGACATCAATGACAACCCAATACCTGATCATCATGCAATCAGATCAGTATCATGACAACACCAGAGATCACTTACCATCACTGCATCATTTATGGGCCAACACAAATATATTGTATGACCAGGCACAATTGATATCATCATTTAGAAAGACTGCATCATATCTAAATGATCTAAAAGATATTTTAGAATAGTTTAACAAAAAATATGAGCTATTAGAGAATGAAAACAATACTAGATCATTAAACTTGTCTACAACTGCAACACAAATGTTACCACAGATAGTAGCAATGAGCGAAGTCATAAATTTTTAAATTTTGAGTAACAACAATATCAGATTTATTAACCTATATCAAGAAAGAGATTAACCAATTTTCAAATCTTCTTCACAAATCATTGCCACAGTCTTCCAAGTCTACTATAATTGGACATTAATGTCACACTATGGTGGATTAACATTAATGAAACCAAAAAGTATAATTCAAACATTCAAGATATTGATGAAAAAAATTGAAAAGGCCCATAATGGAAACATTTGAGACAACATAAAAAAGGTATCAATAAACCAAATAACATCTTCCAAATCAAAGAAAGCATCATTAGAAAAATAGTAAATCCATTTTAGAAGAAAGCCAATATTTAATTGCATACAAACCAGAACAATACCAAACTATTCCATAGAACTAAATAAGAAACTCAACAACATCATTAGCGAATATAGACAAGGACTTGAGCACCGAAAAAACAATATTTAGAACACAAAATGTATTATTGTATATTTATATTCAAACATATTTCTGATCAAGGGAACACAAGTGTATAAGATATATTTTGAATCATATCCTAGATAAAAGTAATTTCCACTGTGATTCTTCCTAACCATATTGAATTGACTAGTTTGAAAAAATCCAGACATAGAATAAAAAATCTATCAACAAGAACATTAATACATGATCAATACTTCATCCTTCCAACAAGTCTTCCACCAACACTTCATCGTTTTAACAAGTTTGACATCAATGACAACCAACATGCCATATTTGCAACATTAGTTGAGAAAAGAAGTGACAAGGAGTTTAAAGGTCTCTCTCTCTCTCTCTCTCTCTCTCTCTCTCTCTCTCTCTCTCTCTCTTGTTGGAAAGTTGACTATACTGTTGTATATGACTAGATATAATATTTTCATTATGGAAACAAAGTCATATAGTGTTTTGGAGTTAGCACACATTACCATAAGGTCAGAATATGGCTAAGTATAGAAGACTAGATAGTTAGGAGAGCACTAGTAGATCATATCATCAACACATGTGTGTATGACCAAGTTATGGTATGCAACCTTAAAGTTAAGATGGTAAGTGTGTATTCATGCTAAGTATAAGAGAACATGATTTGATAAGATAGTATGATGAAGATACAGACAATTGAAGAGGTATAACTAGTGAACGCCAGAACAGAACATAGTATGCAACCGACTGTTACTATTTTGATTAGCGGTTATAATATAGTTCTGTAAAGGCTATGCACCTATTGTAATTAGGTTGTAGACATGTAAACATCTTTGTTTGTAAACATGCTTGAGCCAATTCACTTGGAAGCATTATATGTAATTAGCTATAGGCCGACCTAAGTAATTGTTTTGGTAGCGCATATAAATATTAGATGCGCCTTTGTAATAAAGAATGGATATGGATATAGAGATAAGATTAGTAGAGAAGAAATATGCGAAGAGAAGTTATAATGTATTAGAGATTTACAAGGGGCTAAAGCATCAGCGCACAAAAGGAACTGATTAGAAAAGCAGTGTCACAAGACCAGTTCATCCAGCAGATATAGTGTGTATCTGAGATCAGAAGGTTGTAGCCTTCACCACTTGAGCAGCGAGCTCTTGGAAAGTGTGTCCCCACCCCTAATAGGGTTATTATAAAAGACTCCTAACAGGGTTTGACCCTTTTCAAGGTCATTGTACTAAAAGCATTGTAAATCACAACTCCTAACAGGGTTGCAGATCTTATAACAAGGATCATAAGATACTAGTGGAGTTCTTAGTGGGTGTCAATTCCCACTGGGGCTTTTACCTATTTGGGTTTCCCCGTAACCATATTGGTGTTATGTGTTGTGTTTATGTATCTTATTTATGTTGATGTTCATTTCAGTACTTAACATTCAAGTTAAGTTTCAAGAGTAAAGTAAAAAGATTAAATATAGTGAACACTGATTCACCCCCCCTCTCAGTGTTCCCATTCCTAAAAATTGGTACTAGAGCTGTTGTCCTCTGAAAATAAGTTTAACCACTTGAGGAGATCAATCGGTTTAGAAGAAGCAAAACATTTGAAGAAGAATCTTATGGCATCTCTTGAAGACCTTGATAGATTTGAGAAAGAAGTTGAAGAACTAAAATTAAAAGTCAGTAGTGCACAAGTATTCATCAAGAAAATGAGACAAGATTTGAAGGATTTTACAAACAATGATTTGGGAAAAATGGTTAAGAAGCTGAATGAGGAGAACACATCTTTACAAGATCAGATTGAAGAGTTGGATGAAAAGCTAACTAACAATCAAGAAGTTTATGATGAATAGATCAAAGAGAACCTTCAACTAAATGAAGAATTGAGGCAAGAAAACATGGAAATCTTGGAGCTAAGAAATAGGAAAGAAAAGTTATAATCTAAATTTATTGAAGCAAAGAATCACATTGATAAATTACACATAATCAAGGATCTGATATAATCTCAGTTATATGCTCAGAAGCTTAAAGGAGATACCAGTGGCATTGGATTCCATGAAGCACAAAATCAGATTGATAACATGTGAGCAAGAATGAAAGCACCAGTAGACACCACATATGCTAAGAAGACTGAAAATCAGACTAAAGACAATACTGAACCATCTAAGGATGAGCACAAGCCAGTGGACCGAACTTGTTATGCATGTAACAAGCATGGACATATAGCAAGGAATTGTAAAGAGGTAAGACCTTTCAATGGTTACTATTATTCATGCAATAAATTTGGTCATAGAGCTATGAATTGTAGAACAAGTAAGAAGAACAAGACTCCACATAATCAGAGAAATCAGAATCAAACAAATGCAAGAAGTTCTCAGAGTATTACTTGTTAGATATACAATTATAATGGTCACTTAGCTAGACAGTGTAAAATGGTAACCCATATCAATGCGCTGAAGAATTTAAGGCCTCTATTTATTTGTCACTCTTGTAACAAGGCTGGACACATCTCAAAGTTTTGTAGATCAAGAACACAAAGTTAGGAAAGCCCTAAAAAGCCAAATGAATCAATATTGGATACCGAAGGAGAAGTCAAGTTTGTGAAAGTTGCAGAAGATGTGAGCTTGATTTGGTCAGAGGAAAAGAAGGATAAGGTTGATGAGTATGTATTAGATGCATCCACAGTGGACGCACCCTCTACATCTAGATGAATGACCCTCAGGGTCATAGTGGGAGCTAATTTAGCTCTAGACCCCTACGCGGCTAGTATACTCACCCTCAGAGTATGCACCTTTGGATTTAACCTTTTGGAGATTATTTGAGGCTATGTGCAAGAGCGCACTACCTGATCGATTACAGAATGGAAGTTGGAAATTCTTAGTCAAATTCTAGTTTACATGGTAAGCATTAATGGTAGAATTTTCACTTTAAAGTACACAGAGACTTGCAAATCACTCATTGCATTTGAATTAGAGCCATTGGAGATCATAGAAGCCCTAGCAGTTGATTGTGAAGTATTGAAGGTTGATTCACCAGCGAAAGAGTGTGATTGATCGGTTGCAAAGCCCTAATCCATCGTGACGATTCAAAAGTTCTTGAAAACTGATTTGAAGTGATAAAACAAGTAAGTTATGGCTACACCTATTGTGTTTGATGTTGCGGAGAGGAAAAGATATGTTTTCAAGAGGCACCCTTTTAAGTCTACCCTAGATAACCTGGAAGGTGCATTCTCAAGAACCCCTATGGGCGTCATGCATGTTGAAGATATCCATGCATACATTTACTGCAAGAAAGAACTAGTTGGACTTGATAGGATTAGAGAACACATTGAAACTATGATAAAGCCAGATAAAACCTTCCTAGATGAGTTCAAACAACTAAAAAACTATCCCATAGTTGAATATGCTATGAGATATGAGTTTTATGAGTATGAATGGATCAAGATATTGCTCAGTAGGATTCATGATGACCTATTCTAGATAGGTGAAGTGCCAGTGAGAATCATAGGAGACCTTATTAATGAAATGATAGGCCTTTCAAGGACAGGCGTTGTTCTTCTAGCAGGCAAGGATGTGAAGAAAAATAGTAGAATAGGCATGTAAGTCAAGAAGTGATAGGCGCAGAATGACAATTGAGCCTATCAAGGAGAAATACATCAAATTGATGTCTATGATATTAGGTTATAGGTTTCAGCACACCAACAGAGTGAATAGTGTGTTTGCAGCCACTATTCTTGCAACAATAAGACTTGTCAGAGAAAATGGTGAGTTCACTTTGTGCGAGATCTTGCGCTCACAATTGATAGATAATATTAGAGCCATCAAGCATGATAAGACCAAAATATTCAGGTTTGGGTCTTTGATTATCTACATGCACTTCCATATACTTGGAAAGGTTTCAGATTTGTATTTAGACATAAGTATGCGCACAATGCCTCAAATATCTTTTAAGGAATCTACTAATAGCTCATTGGAGGATTTCATGGAGTTAGAATTGAAGACATTCAAGATCAAAGTGCAGATGAGGTACAGGATACCAGAAAAGATTGTAGAGAAATACAAAGACAACATTTTCTTTATGGTAGAAATTGATATAACATGTATCGAAGCAGTTGAACCTAGAACAAAGTGGATCCATCCACTTGGATATGAGGTTGAGGAACCTATCTTGGAAGCCTATGCACAAGTATTGCTATCAGCACCTAAGGACCCTAATGAACCCACATGGGGGACTTATGAAGAAAAGACAAGAGAAGTTGATGCAGTTCTTAACAGTGCAACAACTAAAATAAAAGTCTCTAAGATTACATCTGAGATAATCAGAATTCATGGAGTAACACAGGAAGACCTAGACAAAGCAAGGGAAGAAAATACAACATTGGAGATTGAGAGCGCATCCACAGTGGAAGCCAAAATTGATGATCCTAAACTAAAGAAAGTCAAGATTGAGAAGACTGATGATCCAAAGGATAAACATGATAAAATTGATGATATCAGTCCTACACCCACTATTATAGTTGATATTGAGTCCACAGATGCATCTCCTAAGATGCCTAAGAGGAGAAAACAAATTGCCACAAGCCACCATTCAACTAGAGCCACAAGAAGCAGAGTGAAAAATGTGTAGCCACCTTTGGAGGTAGGATTCCTACCTAGTCTTCAAGTGTTAAGGGCCAAAGTAGTAGAAGAAGGAAGGCTAGATCAGATAGCCAAGTTCTATGACAGATATCACAAAATTGATAAGTGTAAGATTCATGTGATGTTGATCAAGCACACAATAAAATTCAAGAAGATAGTTCTTGAACTGAAGACAGTCATTCTAGATAAGGTATGGGAGATCTTGGATACCTTAAAGAGACAAGCCACTGAAGAGGACTTTAGAATTAGGGAAAAAACACTAGATGACAATCTTCTAGTATGTTCTGTTGAAGAAAAGACACTACTGTTGAATTTGGTGAAGCCGCACCTAAGAACAAAGATGAGAAAACTACACATTATGAACAAAGACTATGAGTTGATAACAAAGGAGATAGAAAAGGCCTTTGAGAAGGTATTCTTAGAGTAGCACATGTGACCTCCATCTACGCCCATCAATCAAGCACCTAGTGAGAAAGACAAAGAAACATAGACCACCAATATACCAGTGATAGGTCCTCAAGATTCAATGCCTACATTGGTAACACCTACAGAGGAAGTAAAGTCTGTGCCCATGACTAAGACACAAAAGGATGATACAATCTTCATTGATAATGTATAGATAGCCATGGTGGCCAAAGATAATGAATTGGATAAGTTTGAGGAAGCCCATGTGAGCATACAAGAGGTTGAAACTCTATGTGGTGACAATTCACCCAAGCTACAAGAAGAAGTACTAATAGAAGATCTAACAGGTGAAGAAGAAGAGAAGGAGATAGGAAAAGAGGAAGAAAAGGTAGAAGAGGAGAAAGGAGAAGAAGAGGTAAAAGGAAGTGAACCAATAGATGAACCATATGTTGAAATGCCAATTAGAATAAAGCAAGAAGTGATAGATAACACTCCTATCACTCCCTTACCCTCAACATCATTGTGGTCAAGTTTGACACCAGACACCACTAGCTTGGACTCTTGGGCAGAAGAAGACCTAATTAAGATCAGTGTCCTAGCTATGGAAAAAGTAAAAGAGAAGCAGGTGATGAGGAATCCTCTATTTGTTGAGTCAATAGACATTTTGAATAATCTATTGCCAACAGAAAATAAGGTACAAAAGGTTCATTCAGTTGATGATGTTAGCAACATTCTGACAAGCTTCAAAGGAAACTTTTCTAGCTTGGAAGAATCTGCATCCCAAGTTGCAGAAGAGAAATGGGTAAAAGCACAAAGCTGTGTCACGTTTCAGGACAACTTATCAGCATAGCCGAATTTGAGTATTTCTAACTAAAATTATTTTTGTCAAACATATGGTCTAGCTAGATTCATTCTAGCTAAGTTAGATAAGTTCTTCACCTTTTCCAATTGGAAATATCTATTAAATGTATGTTTGATAACAATTACTAAAGAAATAAAATTATTTCAGCAAAGAGATGTTTCAATAACTCTTACTCTTTTTAATGATTTTTTTTACAAATATAAAAATACCCTTTTTTAGAGCACAGAGTCAAGATTATCATCATATAATTTTTGTAGTATTTTAATTAGATCTAATATATTATAATTTTAAAATACTACAAGTAGGTATTTTAACATTCAAGAACAAGATGCTTCAAAAATAGAAAAAAATAGTAAAGCTTATCAAAATAATTGAAAATTTATATTTAACACTAGAGGAGAGAGTTATCTTCAAGAGTGTGTAATTTATTCTTTGAATGGTGTAGATTTGATAGGGGAAATTTGGCGCGAGATGAAAACTGCCGATTTCAGGTATGTTCGACTTTGAGTAGTTATATCAGAGAAAATATACATTGAAAACTATTTTTTCTTCTTTTCTGCACTAGCTATACATTTTATCTATGACATGTTTTGAAATCAAAGGAAAAAAAGATTATTTGCATATACTTTTTTGTTGCGAACAAGACCCTCGTTTTTCAGCATTTTTCAACAGGTAAAAAATGGACTTAAAAAATTTAAAAAATATGTGAAATCTTGTTCAAAAAAAATTTAAAAAATTATAGGCATAAACTTCATCCACTTTTACACATTTCATTAGTTTACATCATCTCCAAATTTTAAACATAAATGCCATTTTTATGTCGTTAAAGTTAAAAATTTTGTGTGTTGTTGACCTTTTCCCTTATAAAAGTGTGACATAGCTTTGTACTTTTACCCAAATATACGAAGAAAAGATTGAGTGAACTAGTTGGAAAATTTGCACTTGACCTCAGTTCATTGAAGGTAGGTCAAACATCCTTAAAAGAGTTTGCAACCAAGGGAAGAAAGATCATTGGTGATTGTATGAACTAGGATAAGCTGACTGGTGATCACTACAAGAAAATCTAGGAGGCAAAGGCCATGATAGACCAAGTCAGAAAATTAGTAGAAGATCCCACTTTAGACATTAACATGTGTAACAATGTATATTAGGGACAAGTGGACAAGATAGAAAAGGCTGAGAAAGAAATGTCTAAAATAAGGGCACGGAAAACACGGCTTAGGAATGCTCTTGCACCCTCTCTAGATATACTCAATCAGAAGATCAAGGAGATTGATGCCACTATGGTGACATATGATCAAGGTCTGAGTATAGACTTGGAGAAGATGGAGAAGATACAATATGCATTCTGCGCCCATCTACAGATTGTCAATACATTGATAGCATTTTGGAAACAAAAGATCCAAAATTTGCAGATAGCATATCTAGATGTCCTAACATTGTAAGTACTTATAGATACGTCTTTTTGAGCACCTTTTTAATTAATGTCAAAGGGGGAGTATTGTATATAGAATATAGAGTATCATATATGATGTATAGAAGAAGTATAGTACATAGTATAAAGGGAGATATAAGTTAGAAAGAATTTTGTATAAGGGTACATAGTTAGTAACTTCGCCATATTCCTTTGTTGCCATTAATGACAAAGGGGGAGATTGTTGGAAAGTTGACTATACTATTGTATATGACTAGATATAGTGTTGTCATTATGGAAACAAATTCATATAGTGTTTTGGAGTCAGCACACATTACCATAAGGTCAGAATATGGCTAATTATAGAAGACTGGACAGTTAGCAGAGCACTAGTAAATCAGAGCATCAACGCACATGCGTATGACTAAGTTATGGTATGCACCCTTGAAGTTAAGAAGGTAAGTGTGTATTCATGTTAAGTCTAAGAGCACATGACCAGATAAGACAATATGACAAAGATACAGACAGTTGAAGAGGTACAGCTAGTGAATGCTAGAACAAAATAGAGTATGCAGCTGACTGGTACTATTTTGATTAGCGGTTATACTATTGTTTTGTAAAGGCTATTCACCTATTGTAATTAGGTTGTAGACATGTAAACATATTTTTTTGTAAACACACTTGAGCCAATTCACTTGGAAGCGTTATATGTAATCGGTTATAGGCCGACCTAGTTAATTGTTTTGGTAGCGCATATAAATATTAGATGCACCTTTGTAATAAAGAATGTATATGGATATAGAGATAAGATAAGCATAGTAGAAGTATGCGAAGAGCAGTTAGAATGTATTAGATCTTTACAAGGGGCTAAAGCATCAGCGCACAAAAGGAACTAATCAGACAAGCAGTATCACAACACCATTTCATCTAGCAGATATAGTGTGTATCTGAAATCAGAAGGTTGTAGCTTTCACCACTTGAGCACTGAGCTCTCAGATAGTGTATCCCCACCCCTAACAGGGTTATTATAAAAGACTCCTAACATAGTCCAACCCTTGACAAAGTCACTGTACTAAAAGCATTGTAAAGAACAACTCCTAACAGGGTTGCAGATCTTCTAACAAGGATCATAAGACATTAGTGCAGTTCTTAGTGGGTGTCAATTCCCACCGGGGTTTTTACCTATTTGGGTTTCCCCGTAACTATATTGGTGTTATGTGTTGTGTTTATGTATCTTGTTTATGTTGATGTTCATTTCAGTACTTAAGCATTCAAGTTAAGTTTCAAGAGTAAAGTAAAAAGATTAAATATAATGAACACTGATTCACCCCCCCTCTCAATGTAAATGCACACATATATATATATATATATATATATATATATATATATATATATATATATATATATATATATATATATATATCTCTCTCTCTCTCTCCAAAGATCACAGTCAAATTCTATAATAAATGTAAATGCACATTATTATAAATATTGTGAATAATTTAGACAAAAATCAAATTAGGTTTTACATTTTCGATACACCATGTCTCAATAATATCATTCCCTTTTAAGTAAAATACTTAATAGATTAAAGCAATGCATTCTAGTATACATCTAGTATAATGATTTATTAATTTATTGAAATTGTTAGGCAAGTTCTTTTTCATTATCACTATTAGTCTATATATTGGGGTGGTCCCACAATAGTGTGTTCCACTTTTTGGCCAACTTTGACATAGAGATCAACATTTTGAGAAAAAACTTCACTTTTGAACACATGTTGCCACAAAACTATTAGGAATTTGAAGATGATGTAAACTAGGGTCTTTTAGAATTTTCTTTCTAGTTTATAAATATATTTAAAAAAAAATTAAAATTCATTAAAATTCATTTTTCCTTCTCCTTCGAAAAGTGGTTTGTGTGAAAAATTATGTTTTTAAAGAGTTACTATCACTTGGATCAACATAAGTTTAAAAAAAAAAATGATAACTATGTAATTCTTTTGAGATTATATTTGTAACTTCAATATCTAAAGGATGCAATTGGTTTCATTTATTTTGGGTCAATATTTCATAGTTTATTAAGTTCTAAAGTGACAATAACTATAATTTAGACATAAGGTCACTTGGATCGCTCTAACTTGATCTGTGTATATCGAAATTAATTTTTTTTTTTAGAAAGGTAACACAAATACTCTTTTCCTCCATAATTTTCATAATTTGATTTTGTAATTTACTATTTTTCCCAAAGTCTTGATGAGATAGGTTGTTGAATGACAAAACAACCTATGTTTAGTTAAATTAATATTTAAAAGTGATAATGAACTCAATATGTATTAAAATTTTATTTATTAGAAAGCTTGTTCTGAATAGAATCATACTACATTGATAGATTTTTCAAATGGATTCATTTAATTTTCCAAAACATAAAGTCGAGCTGATTTTTTGTCAGCATTTTAATAGGTGTGAAGGAGACTCCATTGTAGGTATGAATGAGGAGTATAGATGTTATATCAATATTTTTTTTAATCTAAGAGGCTTTGAGCTAACCATTTGCAATTAATTCCTTCAAATGGAACCTCTCAAGGCTTAAATCATCATATTTTATTAAAAATGTGTTATTTCAGCAAAAATCAGCATGTCTAAAAAAGTGGGACACACTATTGTGAGACCACCCAGTGCAAAAGTATCAATTTATTTAGTCTATAACGATGGAGGCAATAATAAACTCTATAATTATATATTTAAAAAAAAACCAACTCATGTCTTTAATCATCATTATTTATTATATAATTGTTAGAATCTTAAAAGAAATGTCAAATGAACTAAATTTTTGTTAATAATTAATATTTTTTCTAATTTATTATGTTTTTAATTAGTATATTAATTACTTTTCAAAACTCATTCTCTCATTTTAGGTAAAAAAGGTATTATTAATAAAAAATAGACTTAATTTAAACACATAAATTTAATATGATGAAATTAATATTTCTAATACAATTATAAATCCATTAAAAAAATCACTCATGTCATCTAACTAATAATATAACTATTATGAATATAAACTATCATGATTTAAAATATTGATAAAAAAAAATTTGTACATAGTTTAATCTAAAAATCTACTCTTCATATCTTTATGGATTACATGACCTTAATATCTCTAAATTTTCATCATGATCCTTGTCATCACATTTTCATCTATCTTACAATATATTAATTTTCATAATGTAGTGATACATATTTCATATTCAAGGACAAATAGGAAAGACAAAAATAAAATAGACAAAATTAGAGTGTTTTGAAGATTTATAACTAAGGTAGAGAAAATGTTAGGAAATTACCTAATAAAGTAAATACATATAGATTTATTAAAAATATTTTAAAGAGATATTAATACTCTTTTAATTTTAAAAAATCTTATTAGAAGTTAAAACCTTTAAAACCTTTAAAGACCTCTACTAAATTTTTTGGATATTTGGACTGCAATGTAATTTCAAAATAATACAAACTTAGTTAAGGTCCTAGGAAGAAACAAAACTAAGAAATAGAACTATAGAAGCAAAGAACTAGGAAACAAAACATGGTAGCTAATTAAAATAAAATAAAATCAAGAGAACAAAACTTACCATCAAGAAATAATATTATACTAGGGACTTAGAAAAGTTAGCGAGGAAAGATTTATAATATATAATAAAAGTTAATGAGAAAATATTTATAATATTATAAAAGTTAATAATTTGTCCAACATAAAATAGGAAACATTTTTATATAATTTTATTTGTAATTAATGATCTTGAAAGAAGCTTTGCATATTTTGGTTGTTTTTGAGACTAAACCAACAAGAATTTCAAATGGATTATTATTTTTCTATCTATATTTATGTATTATAGATATGATTATATATTCATATGAATATATTTGTCAATTATCATTCCAAAGATCACATTCAAATTGTAGAATAAATGTAAATGTATGTAATTATCAACACTTCAATAATAGACAAGGATCACATTATGGTTTGCATTTTCTATACAACATATCTCAATAACATCATTCCCTTTTGAATAAAACATTTATCAGATTAAAGTAATAGACACCGGGAGAAATTAGTATTATGATGATTTTCTTTAGAAAATTGAATTAATTCATGAAAATGAAATTTCTTAGGATTTAAATTATTAGGCGATTGTTTCTTCATTATCATTATTAATGTATATAGCGCACAAAACAACTTATTAAGTCTAAAATGATGGAGGCAATAGTAAACTATAATTATGTTTTTTTCTTCTAAAACCAATGTTCATGCCTTTCATCATTATTGTTTATCATCTAATTATCATGATGGTGAAATAAATGTCAAACTACATAGTAAAATAAAATATGAGATATATGCTAATTAAACTCAAATGAACTAATAAGTATTATTTTTCTAATTTAATTTGATATGATAAAATCAAATCCCATTAAAACAACCACTCATAATCTAAATAATGATAATCAAAAATCATAATTGATAAATATAACCACACACACACACACACACACATTTATATATAAAAACTATTTCATTACATTAAATTTGTTAGATTTTAAGATACAATGAACAAAAATGATATGGAGACAACATCTACCACTTAAACCAACTACTTAAGTTCATGTACCATTTACTTGTCAAAACAAATTACTTTTCCCTACAATTTCTCTACATAGTCTATAAATATAGGCCATAAGAAAACATAAAGAAAATTGTGGAACATCACAACTTGTAAGGGAAGCATAAACATGGTCCTCACTATTTACATAAGGAATATAAATAATTGAATCTATTCTTCTCTCAAAGTCCTTCATAATGCTTCCACTATAGCTCAAAATTCTCTTGGGTCAACAAATAGTCAAAATATATCAAAATTCTCTTGGACCCTTGTGTTTCTTGTAAATTCTCTGCATTCTATAGTATATATATATTTTGGTTGCAGGTGTTTTTTTGGTGCAGGGGCATGTCAATTTTGGTTGCAGGAGTTCTTTGTTGCAGGGCCTTTAAGGTATCTCATGAAGATGGATCTGTCCTTCGATGTTGGTTTAGTCCTCTTTCTTTTTGGAGCTCTCTTCTTCATTCACTAGGAAGTCTATGTTATTTCTTTTTCATGTCCTTATTTTGTAAATAAGCTTGCATGCTCCTACTCTGTAAAATGAGCTTGCATGCTCCTATTTGTAAATGAGCTTGCATGCTCCTTTGCTGATCTCTTTTTTGTAACTAGCTCCGGCTAGAGGATTGTTCACTACTTCTCTTCTATAGTCATTTTGATGAGCAATGACCAAAGTTTTTCTTTTTGGTTCTTTTCTCTGGGAGCTAAGTTTAAATCATTTTAAAAAATATTGTAAAAATTATATATTATTAATAAAATATATCAAGTGGCATTGCCACCTTGCCAAAAACAAAAAAAAAACAAAGAAATAGTCAAAATACGATACAAATATGCTACATTAATTATATTTATATACTATAAAAATATAATTATATTTACATGCATACTTTATCAATTTATCCTTCTAAAGACCAGATTCAAATGTTATAATAAATGTAAATGCAAATAATTATCAACACTATAAATAATAAAGAAGTATCACATTATAATTTTTATTTCTCAATAATATCGTTCCTTTCTAAGTAAAACATTACTAGATTGACATAATTGATTTCAAGATAAATTTGATATAATGATGTTTTGCACTAGAGAATTGAATAAATTCTTGAAAATTTTATTTCTTAATATTGAAATTGTTACGCAAGTGTTTTTTCATCATCATCAAGTTAATGTATATAGTACAAAAATATCAATTTATTTTGTCAAAAAATGATAGAGGCAATAATAAACTCCATAATTACATATTTCTAAAACCAATCTTCATGTCTTTCCTAATTATTGTTTATCATGTAATTATCACTATCTTAAAAGAAAAGTCAAACTACACAACAATATTTAATAAAAAGAAATATGAGAATCATACTAATTAAATTCAAATGAAATAACCTTTGTTAATAATTGGTATTCCTTTTCTAAAAAAAATATGTTGTTAACTAGAATGCTAGTTACTTTTCTAAACACATTCTTTCATCTTAAATAAAAAAGTTATTATTAATCAAAATATAGTCTTCAATTAAAACATATAAAATTTGATATGATAAAATCAATATTAATCCATGATTAAAACAACCACTAGAACAATTATTATTGATATAAACTTTCACATTGATTATAATATGTATAAACTACTCCTTTAATACATTGATTTTGTTGACTTTTAAGATGTGATGAACATAAATGATAGAGACACAACATCTACCTCTTAACCTAACTGCTTGTGCTCAAACCATTTACTTGTGTTAGAACAACTTACTTTCTTCCTACAACTGCTTCTTAATATTGAGCAATCATTTCTAAAAATGATTTATGTTGTTAATTAGAATGCTAATTACTTTCCTAATGCATACTTTCACTTAAAATTGGAAAAAAAAAGTATTCTTTTAATCAAAATATAGATTTCAATTAAAATATATAAAATTTGATATTATGTAATAAATATTTTTTGTACAATTATAAACCCAATTAAAAAACCATTCAACATCCAATTGATAGTACATCCATTATAATTTGTAAATATAAACTAAATTTCACATTGATACACATATACAATTACTTTACTTCCTTACATTGATTTTGTTAAATTTTAAGATTTAATGAACAAAAATGATATGGACACAACATCTACCACTTAAACCAACTACTTATGCTAATACCATTTACTTGTGCTAGAAAAAAATAATTTTTCCTAAAGTTTCTCTAGATAGTATATAAACATAGCCCACAAGTAAACAAAAAATGACATTATGGAATATCACAACTTGTAAGGGAAGCATAAGCATGATACTCACTATTTACATAAGTAACATAAATAACAAATCTATTCTTGTCTCATGGTGCTTCAACCCTTCTATTGTAGCTCAATGTAAAAGTGCATAAACCCATTAAAACAACCACTCATCACCCAAATAATAATAATACAACCATTATAATTGATAAATATAAGCTTTTACATTGATTATACTATATATAATCTATTTCTTTACATTAATTTTGTTGGCCTTAAGATATGATGATAAAAAATGATATAGACGCAACATCTACCACTTAAACCATCTAAATTACTAGAACACATTTCTTTTTTCTCATTTGTTCTAGATCTAGACTATAAATGTAGGCCATAAGAAAACAAAAAAGATATTGTAGAATATCATAACTTGTAAGGGAAGCATAAGCATGGTTTTGACCATTTAGACAAGGAATATAAATAACAAATTTATTCTTGTGTCATGGTGCTTCATAACCCTTTCATTATAGCTCAATGTGAAAGTATATAAGCCCATTAAATAACCACTCATCATCCAAATATGAATAATACAACCATTATAATTGATAAATAAAAACCTAAACTATTATTTTACATTAATCTTGTTGGCTTATAAGATTTGACGAACAAAAATGATATGGACACAACATCTACCACTTAAACCAATTATTTGTGCTAACACCATTTATTTGGGCTAGAGCAAATTACTTTTTCCTACAATTTCTCTAGATAGTCTACAAATATAACTCACAAAAAAATAGAAAAGATATTGTGAAATATCATAACTTGTAAGAGAAGCATAAGCATGGTCCTAACTATTTACATAAGAAATATAAATAAAAAATCTATTCTTTGTCTCATGGTGCTTCATAACCCTTCCACTGTAACTCAATGTGAAAGTGTATAAACCCATTAAAACAACCACTTATCATCAAAATAATAATAAAACAACCATTATAATTGATAAACATTGATTATAATATATATATAAACCACTACTTACATTAATTTTGTTGGCTTTTAAGATATGATGAACAAAAATGATATGGACACTACATCTATTTCTTAAAACCAACTACCTGTGCTGAAACAAATTACTTCTAGATACTCTATAAACATAGCCTACAAGAAAACAGACATAATATTGTGGAATATCACTACTTGTAAGGAAAGCAAAAACATGATGCTCAGCTTAATCCCCACTATTTACACAAGGAATATAAATAACAAATCTATTCTATTCTTGTTTCACGGTGCTTCATAGCTTTTTCTTCCACTGTAGCTCAAAATTCTCTAGGGTCAACAAATAGTCTAAGGCCCGGGGCAGACATGCTCCAATCCTCTTGGCTAGAGGAGCTGAGTTTCTTGATGCACCAGAGATCCTCTGGACAAGAAAACAAATCTCTGTAAGGAATCCAAGACATGAGAGGATCACGAGCACCCACTTCAGTGGCAAGGAATCTGCATCCCTTCTTTTCCCTAGCCAAATTGTGTGTAAACCACCATAGACAGCTCATGAGTTTTCCACACTTGGGCCCCTCACCGTGCAACCCATAAAGGAAATGGACTCCAAAGGGCCTGAAAACATCTGGAATGGATGGGACATTCAACCAAGGGAAGGCCTTGTCAAAGAAGCGAGTGGCTGCAGCATACATACGCTTTGTTCTACAAACTCCTTTTACTTGCATTTTGAACAAATCATTGCTACTCCACACACTTAGCACAGCCCAAGAAGTGGCCCTAGGCCACTCTTCACTTTTGGGAAAGGCCACCCATGTCCCTAAACTTAGCTTGTTTTGCAATATGGTGTCTATGTCCTGTGGAAAAAACTCAGAAGTTCCCATGCATCTTCTGTATAGAGCTTCTGCTTCTTTGATGCCCAGTTTGAGGATTTTTACTGAGGAAGAAATGTGCTTAGAGTGGGATTGCACAGGGTGGACCAACATGGCTGGGGTTCTAAATTTGGTAAAGCTGGATTTCTCCACAAAAAGCTTGATACATGCATTGTTGTCCTTCTCAGTAGCCATGTAAGCGTAGTCTGCCCCATTTGCCTTGAACCACTTTTCTATCTCTTGCACCAACCTCAGCCCAATTCCCTTACGCCTACAGAAAACAAATAGATCATTAAGAATTGAGTAGATACTAAATGTCAAGGTGAAATTAATTCTCTGTACTGTCCTAGCTCTGGGACAGTTATACATGTCAGAGACATTATTGATCCAAAGATGTAAATTATAGAGCAATAAAAACAAGTTTGTAAAGAAGAAAACAAATCATTGAACAGACAAAAACTGATCAATGTAAGGTCTATAAAAGAGAAATTGTACAAATACACTTCATGAGAGGACATTTCTCTGTAAAAGAGGACATTCTTTTTGAGCTGATAAGACATTTCCAATTCATCTTTCTTTTTGTGCTGATAAGACATTTCCAATTCATCTTTCCTCTCAAGCATGTTTTTCTTTGAGGACTCAAATAACCATGGTTCATAAAATCAGTGCTCTGATTGTTGTAGTTTCTACAAATCTTGTTTTACTTATATATCAACCATCCTAAACAATCACAAGGGAAAAAAATTAATTAGTTATTAGTTGATGTTAATCCAGTTCAAGATTTTTCTTTAGTATTGAAAGCTTTTAAATTTGATTGTGTGACGTTTCAGATCATATTGTATGATCTATCATCAAAACAATAAACTAGCAAAGAGAAAATGGACTAAAAAAACTCAATGTCTTTAACAGATTTTTCTCTTTTTAAGTATTCAAATAACTATTAAGCAATAGTAATAAAGTTCAAAAACATGTAACTTTGCATTGATTTTTTTCAGTATTGAAAGCTTTTGGATTAGATTGAGTGTATTTTTTGTGTCAACTTTTGGGATCATACTCTACAAATCGTCATGAGGACAGAAAACTAAAAAAGAGAAAATGGACATATAGCTTTGGATAGATTTTTCTTGAGTACTGAAAGTTTTTAGGTTTGACTTCATATCAATTTTTCAGATCATACTCCATGATTCAGCATCAACATACTCCAAGATCCATCATCAACATAACAGTCATACTATAGAAACTTAAAAGTTTTTCATAAAATTTGACCCAAACAAACACAACTTTATTGAAAAGAGATAGAAACAATACCTGTGGGTTGGCGAGACTCTCAGACCAAGAATATAAGCCGCCTTGGTGTACAATGGAATATGATGAAGCTCCTGCTTCTTGATCCCACATACAACAGTTTTAATGGAGCCCCTGATAATCCCCACCATTTCTCTCTCCGGCCCATATTCTGCAACCTATCAACCCACTAAAATCTCAGAAAACTGATCCAATAAAACCCATCTGATTCAATGGGTACTAAAAATAAACAACCCTACTGCTCTAAACTCTCCATACATACATAAAACCAATGAAAAAGTTAAAGAAAAGTAATTATATCTGTCACAAGAAAGTACGAACCAGCATTGTATATGCTGGAGAATGGCGGATCCTACAGATGGGGTCGCCCATGAGATCTGTATACAGAGAAACACTTGTACTTGGCCCTACTTCACACCTCATTTCCAGCTGCTCCACTCGTTCTACATCTTTCTCTGCATCAAATTCTCTGATACACAATACGTTGTGGACCTCCATGTTTGCCCTTGCTTCTTTCTGAGCCCCTAACTCCTTCTTGGGCCCTTTCGACAGCTGTGAAAATTGTCCTTGCAGGCTTCTGTGATCTTTCAGAATGAGTTTCTATGTTCTTTCAGATTGATTTTACAATACAAACCCACACCAACCAACAAAACAAAATGAAAAAACAAAAAACAACTTGCTGAACTTCCCAGAAACAACCCAAACTACTCGAAGAATCCCTCCCTCATCCCTCATGCATTTCGTGATACATGAACGTCTTTATATAACAGCCAGCTGACCCACTTCAGCTTTATCCATGTTTCTGTTTCTTTTATCAATTTTTTTCTGCTGCTTTTTTTTTGTTTTATGGGTTTTTTTTCTCTCAACTGTTGAGACCCAACTGAACGAGGCGGCGGTTTGTGTTTTCTTGTGTAATGTGAATGTGATGGCATGCACGTGTGAGAGACCTGGTGGGCAATTCTCCATTGGCTTACAATCTGCTATTATTGGACACAGGACGTCACAAGGACGTTACTGTACTGTTCTGGACTCCTCTTTTTTACAGTACTCTACTCGACAAATTTATCATCATGTCATGTCCTTCTCATGATATTTTGGGGCGATAGATAATCTTTCTTACCAGTTGTTTTTAGGGTTGTGTTTTGGGCAATATTATTATGTTGATTGATGCTACAGGACAATCACTTTATGGCGATGATTTTATCCACTCCTCTCTTCCGTCCACTTTTATCTTATTTATTCCCAACTGAGGAAAAAAAAAGAAAGTTATTCTTAAATCGATAGATTCTGAAAGAAACCCATCTGAAAGAATCCCACTGCCATGAATAATGCTTTGGTTCAGAGTGCTAAGCACATTCAAGAATATAATGTTTTTCTAATACCCATTGTTAGGTTACTGATTCTTCAGTATTATTTGTTAATGTATATACTACAAAAATACCAAACTTGGTTGATTTAAAGTAATATAGGCAACAATAGATTTTATAGTAATAAATGACCAGGTCATGTATTTTATTGAGTATTTTGTTTTATTGAGTATTTTGTTGTTGTTTAGTATGGATTTAAAATATTGTCAAATTGGTTTAAAGCAGTAGAGGTTATAATAGGCTTTATAGTAATAATGATTATATCTTGGGTATTTTATTGTTGTTGTTTACTATGGTTTTTGAGAACTGTCAAATTGGACAAGACTAGAGAAAAAGTTTTAGATTTTAAATAAAGTGTACTAAGGTGGTGCTTTGCTTTAGTGTACTAAGCACATTCATATAAATATTATTTTTAAATACCAATTATTAGGTAAGTGTTTCTTCATTGTCATTGTTAATGCATATGGCACAAAAATGCCAACTTAATTGGTCTAAAATAATAGAGACAATAATACACTCCATAACCACATGTTTGTGCTCAAATCAATGATTATGTCTGTAAAATATTTTACTATTGTTGTTTATCATGTATTTTACATGGTCCCAAAGAAATGTTAAACTGTACAATATTTTTTTATTCTTTTCCAATCGAAAAGATTATTCTTAAAAACAATAGATTCTAAAAGAAACCCCACTAGAATTATTCTTTGCTTTAGAGTGATGAACACATTCAATAAATAATATTTCTTGATATCTATTCTTTGGGAAGTGTTATCTTCATTATCATTCTCAATGTATATAGAAAAATCAAATCAACTTGGTTTAAAGTAGTGGATGCAAGAATACACTTCATAATTGCATCCTTGTGATAAACATTCACTAAATAATATTTCTTGATGTCTATTATTAGGCAAGTGTCATCTTCATTATAATTATCAATGCATATAGCACAATAATATAAACTTGGTTTGAAATAGTGGATGCAAGAATACACTTCATAATTGCATGCTTGTGATAAAATCAAGACCATATTTTTACAAGTGAAAATACAAAAACCTAAATTGAAAGTGTTATTTTTATTTTCTAGAAATGTATTTACTCATTTAACGATCTATTTAAACTCAAATAATAGTAGTAATTACATTTTAGAATTAATTAACTAAATAGAATGTGAAGCTTAGGTTATATATGTTTATGCCCATCCAAGAAAGTTGGAAAGAATATATAGAGAGAAATCACGGCTTATAATTCAAAGATTTTACTTGAGTGACATAAAGTTGGGAATGTGACATGATGATGATTTGGATGAGTGAATGGTCATGAAAGTGCCACAATTGATATTTTCTTGAATTTTTCAATAATTTCTCAAAAAATATTAGTAAAGTCAAAATGATATTATAGCGTTTGAAGAATCATGAAAGCATCTAGGGGAAAAGATGTGATGTCTACAAAATCATAACAGTGTCACAATGATGTATTTTAAACTTGCAATAGTCAACACCTATTTTCATTGTGACAGTACTTATCAAATTGGAAAAATGAAGAAAGGAGGGTGTCTATGGAACATTTAGGATCTTTTCATCATCAAGTCTCTTGAAGCATGCTTTAGCATAAAGTGTTTGAAAATAGATATTATGTAGTCCTAGATTGTTTATGCATGAAAGAGTCGTTAATGGAGTGGGTAGTTATGCAACAATTATGGAATATGCCCAAGGTAGTCTCAATAAGGAAAAGTCTATAGGTGTTAACTTAGAGAGAAATGAAATATATTATATATTTTTGGTATCTTTCTTAAATTAGATTAAACAATAGATGTTTAGGAAATAATATTTCTTGATATCTATTGTTAGGAAAGTATTATCTTCATTATCATTCTAGTGCATAGAGCACAATAATATTAACTTGGTTTAAGGTAGTGGATGCAAGAATACACTTCATAATTGGATCGTTGTGATAAAAACAATATCATATCTTAATAAGTAAAAATAAAAAACCTAAATTAAAAATATTATTCTTATTTTTTGGAAGTGTACTTACCTACTAAACAATCTATTTGGACTCCAACAATAATAGCAGAAATTAATTTTTAAACTTGATTAAGTAAATACAATGTGAAGTTTAGGTTGCATAAGTTTATGGTAAGCTAAACTATATGGAATGAACATGGAAAGATAAAGAATTTCATATTCAAAGCTTTTACTTGAGTGGCATAAAGTTGTGAATATAACATGATGGTAACTTGGATGATTGAAAGGTCATGAAAGCATCATAATCAACATTTTCTTAAAATTTGTAATGATTTCTAAAATTATATTGGTGATTGTAGTGTTTGAAGAAT
The DNA here is from genome assembly GCA_027943335.1 of Chamaecyparis obtusa. NCBI lineage: Eukaryota > Viridiplantae > Streptophyta > Pinopsida > Cupressales > Cupressaceae > Chamaecyparis > Chamaecyparis obtusa. Next base: position 36,539 of record BSBK01014145.1, read on the forward strand.
CATGGAAGCATCCAGGGGCATAGATGTGATGTTATTTAAAGAATCATAGCAACGTCTTAAATAACATACATTACTTGTTGATGTTAAAAATTTTAATTGTCTTACCCCTATTTTCATTATGGCAATACCTATCAAGTTTGAAAAATGAAGAAAAGAGGGTGCCTATTGCACATTTAAGATCTTTCCATCATCAAGTAGGTTAAAGCATTTTTTTAGGATAAAGTGTTTAAAAATAGATATGTTTATCATCCTAGAGTGCTTATGCATGAAAGTATCATTAAGAGTGGATGGTTATGAAACAATTATGGAATATGCCCAAGGTGGTCTTAGAAAAGAATATTATATAGGTCTTAACTTAGAGAGAAATTAAATATTTTTTGTAATTTTAGAAACTTTCTTAAATTAGCAAATCTTAGGCATAATTTAATTTAGGCATGAATTATGGTTACAGTTTAGATAAAATGATAGATGTTTAGGAAATAATATCTCTTTTTAGGTAAGTGTTATCTTCATTATCATCCTCAATGCATATATCACAATAATATCAACTTGCTTCAAATTAGTGGATGCACAAATACACTTCATAATTGCATGCTTGTTATAAAATCAATGCTATATCTTAATAAGAGGAAATTTTAAAAAAACTTGAGTAATAAAAAATGTAGTGCTCAGAGTAGATACTTTTCAAATATATAATTTATTTCAATACCCACATGGTAGAAATTGCATTTTAGTAGGCATGTTTAAAAACCACTTTTTTCAAGATGCTTATTTCAGGACCACACCACACACGTGTATGACCACCCTTTTTTGAATTAAATAAATGAATTATTGTGAATCCTTCTGGGGAAAGGTACCTAAAACACTGAAGATTGATGAGAATATTTTTTCTTTTTTTTAAAATTTTTTTTAATTTAATTTTTAATTGACTATAAAGTACATTTTCTAAACCTCTGGTGTATGACCACCATAATTTGATGATAACTTCACTTTTTTTCAATTTCTTTTCTATCTTGAAGGATATTAGATATGTCGGTTGATGTCATATAATTCATTCTTCAAAAAACATAAAATAAAAAAAGCTATTAAAATTTTAGTTAACCTTAGTATTTCAAGTTTAGGTACCACATTGGCTTAATAAATATTGTAAAAATACTAAAATTAATCATGTCAGTATGGAATTTATATTTTTAGAATTTGTACAATAAGAACTAAAATGGGTTTTCATTTCATCAAAAAATTCATTCAGGAAGGCGTCCAAAAAATTATGACAAGGTAGAAATTTTATATTAGAATGCCTTAGCCATATTTTTGGAGGCCCAAGCATAAACTTGGTCACACCAAGCCTTTACCAAACCAAAAACCAAGGTGATGGTAAGGTTCTCGCTCCTAGTTTTAAAAAATAGGCACCTAATTTTTAAAATTCAAAAGACAGGTGCCTATTTCTATTTGGACTGTTGAAATAGAAATGAGCATCCATTTCATTTAAATAATAGGTGCCCATTTTTTAAAGATCTATTCTAGAGAACAAAAAAAAGGACAGTGGGCCTAATCTCAATGATTGGTGATTATTCAGTCATTTTTTTAATTAATCGATATTGCAGAAAGAATTATTCAAATCAACATTCCCTTTTTTGGTGTTCTTTTGGATTTGACATGAAGAGAATCCTTTAAATTCAAATTTTGGTGCAAACATGGGATCAAAGAAACACAAAAAAGAGATAAAGGAAGGTTTTGACAACTAAGGAGGTTTCAACAAATAGAGAGGAGGCAAAACGACAATGAGAAAGAATTCAAAAATTGAATAATGTTGGAGCATCGAGTTCAAAAATTGTTTCATAAGAGAATAACATTGAAGACACCATGATGGATGTAGAGGTTGAAGAAGAAAATATAATAGAAGAAAATTCAGGTGCATCTTCTAACCCAGTATTGGATACAGGTATGTCTTTACAACCAAATTTAACTTATTATGATAAAAAACTTGATCATTTGGTAGAAGTAGGTTACAATTTAAATGATTTAGATTTTATTCTTGAAAATAGAGTAAAAGATTTTATTGCACATCAAACTCCACAAATTAGTAATGTTAATCATAATGATAAAGGAACTAAAAGTCAAATACCAATTGAAAGTGAAATTGAAACCCAATTCAAATTGAAATCAACAATGTGGATGTAGACATAGAAACACTTGAGAAAGAAACCCCTTTGAATGATAATGAAACATGAATGAAAATTTTCAAATTAAAAGTGATGTTCTAGACAATCTACATTGTTTGGTTTCATGGAGACAGATTAGGACACATGCTACTAGATTGTTTAGAAATTTTTTTTATAATATGAAATTTGGGTTTCAATGTCAACTAATGTTACAACTAATTAAAATGAATAAAATGTGAAAAGTGATAAAAAGGTTAGGCATGTTTATGTGAAATCCAAGAAGAAGGATGAGTCTCTAAAATAAGTTATATCAATATTTGCTAGTGTCTTTAACACAATCAGAAAGAAAAGTCATTCTAAAGATAGTAATGCAACACGATGAGAAATAAAAAGTTTAGTAAACAAAACTACCATTGATAAACTTGAATGATTAAAAACATAATTGGATATCTTAATATTCATCATAAAACTTTAGCAAGAGTTGTAAAGAGAAGAGTTAATTTTGAAAGTGATCCAAAAAACCATTTATGGACCTTTGGTGGAAGACTCCTAAGGTCCGACATGAAACTTATTGGTGAAGTCAAAACTTTGATTGAAAATATTTGGCACGATAATACAAGAGTATCACCTAATGCCATAGATGTTCTTAAATTAAGAGTTGGCTCACAAACTCATGATCCACATCTAAAACACCTTTTGGATATGACTCAAAATAAATTATATAAAAAAATTGTGGATGATAAGGTGTTAACTATTCTAGTATTAGTCAAAGATCTTTAGAAAAATGTAAACCATGTGGTATGTAAGGATTAACAAGGAAAGAGTCACATTTTGTTGCAAAAATCATGTTCAATTTCATTATCATTATGATGTTTTTCAATCTATACATTCTGCCATGCATACTAATGAAATTTTGCAGGAATGTGGTATGAATATACCACCTCAAACTATAAAGGAGTTTATATTAGGCTTATTTTGTAACCCACCTAATGAGCAATTTTATCTTTTGAATGTATGTGTTTTTGGTGTATGTGGAAATCTTGCATTAAGATGAATGTTTGCATGAAAATATTTCAATTGATTTTGGACAACAATTAGTTGATGCACAAAGATTTAAAACTATTAAGTGTCCATTGAAGGATGGAAAGGTTAGAAAATGGTGTGATCTAATAACTCAAAAAGTTAGTGCTCATGTATTTATGAATGAATTCAAGAGTAAGGTCATACCTAAATATGTGAAACACTCTCAAAATGCTAGATGGCTTGATGGATAGTTTTTCATATGCAAGAATACATTTCCAATTTGTAGTATACTTTCAGTTGTTTACTTTGTAGAGAACTACATGCTTACACCACAAGATGAGATTGAACTGCAATATTATTTAATTCAATGCAAGTAACAATTTTTTGTCATATTGTCAATAGGAATGCACTTGATAGTATAGAAGAGGATCAAAATCTTTTGAGGAAGAGTGAACCCACAATAGTAGGTAACAATTTTTTGGAGGAAGCAATTCCTCCCAAAAATCATTAAAGGGAAGATTTACTCACGTACTTTCAATAGAAAGTACGAAACACTTTTGATCGCAACTAACATACTTTCGATCAAAAGTCTTGTACTTACTTTTGATCAAAATTAAGTACAAGACTTTCGATCGAAAGTCAATTAGTTAAAAATCTGGTGCCCAGTTTAAACCCTGTCGAAACTATTATTTTTACAATTTTAGTAGAGTGGTTAGTGAGGTATCTAACTTTCAAACTTCATTTTTCAGAGCTATTTCACTGTTCATCTTACATTATTTATTATTTTTAATATATATATTCATGTATACACACACACACACACACACACACACACACACATATGTATATGTCGCACACACACACATATATATTTAGTACACATTTATTTATATTTAAATATAATTTATGTAATTAATTTTACTTCAATAATGTAGCAAAATGTACTTTAATTTTATTTTTAAATTAAAATAGGAAAAAATATATGTAGACTTTATTTGACAATAAATACAATCTTTCAAGTACACATATATAGATCTATCTAGATATTATTAGACATCATGGAAGATTCATCGATTCCCCTTAAGAAACTATTTGCATGGACCAATAGAGAAATTGAACGATTGAAAGATTCCATAAATAATTTAACTAGCTCTAGTGTCTATAAGAGAACATGTCAGTCCATACTTTCTAGCTTGATTAGTATCATAGATGAAATTCATGGTACCACTCCCTACATACCAGACATTATAGAGGTCATACTTGAGAAGTTGAGAGGAAGAGATGAGAGGTTGGCTCTGGTTTTTCTCTTAAGGAGGTACATGCTTTAGTGCCTAAAGCGACCCTGAAAAGGGAAGCCTTCCCATCTTATGTGAACTTACAGTATGTGAAGGGATATCAGGTGTCAGGATCATACTATATCAACATTGATATACCTATGGTTTCTAGCTACCCATGATCATTATCCAAATAATGACTAGATTTCATTGTATTTTGCACAACATATTTTTACTGAGGTTCATTTAGGGAGGGTCGTTAATTACACTAGTTTTCCAGCACATATAGAAAAGGGGCATGGTAGGCTTGCTGATAGAGATTCTTTTCATCGAGTTGATCAGCAAAGGCCAATACACAAGGTCATTATTGATCAGGGGACACCTAATATAGCTCCTTCATTGGGTCCTATGGTAGATGATGTCATTCATTGCACCTAGCTTTGAGGTGCGATTGATAGTGCGGGGGACATTCCAGTAGCTATTGCATCCATATCAAGTGATCAGGTTGGCTAGTACTTGATGTCTCGACAACACTCTAGAACATCAAGTGCAACATCCTCTAGCAGGACCTCACATGACATGTATAGTGCAGTAGAAATCCCTTCACTTTCCAACCTAAAGGGACTTACATGAAATGTGACACGGGTCACATTGACTAGTTTGGTTGAGGATCTATTGGATGCATATGCATTTATAGTAGTAGAGCATTATATCCCCATATCATATGTTAGAGGTCATGTGGGTACTTTCACATACGCTCATCCACATCCTTCTCATCACCTAGACTATGGCCATAGTGGAAGTGCCTATAAGTATCTACCTACTGACCACTCTATTATTGCAGAGGGAGAGTTACAACATAGCGACCCTTCAATGAGTGTAGGGCCCTAGTTCTATGATGTTGACTTCAACATGACCACTACGGGTTACCTAGGTTTTCTAACACATGATGATATGACTTCCATGCCATCTCATTTGGTTAGTCCATTGCATTCATCATTAGAGAGACATGTGTCAACTACTCTTGTTGCAGATGCAAAGTTGAGCTTGGACTAGACATAGAAAAATCTTGATATCTTGGTTGATAGGATCGAGTCTAGGGAGTCTAAGTACTATTAGGTGCCACCATTTACATAGTATAAATGCTATTTTTAATGTTACAATTTAAGTTAAATTTTTAATATTTCATGGCATGTAAATTTAATTTTTTTTTAAATTTTCAAAATTTCAATACATGATATATATACTTATATATATGATATTTTTTCTCTACTAGGATAGACCTCATGTTAATCCTTCTTTGAGGACTAATCATGTATGTCATTGAGACTCACTCGATGATGACATCGGTAGTGGAGATGTGAGTTTTTCATTCGTCGATGTGTACATGTACTTTAATTTACTCACTTTATAACATCCTTTACATCATGATAGTCACTTTGGGTTTGACCACTTAGTGATGAGTCCTAGGCACTTTCATATTTGTCTAGACATATTACATGTATTTGATGTTATTTAACCTCTCTAGACTCTAGACCATTGACATACATTGTACTAAATGATATTATTTGATTTGTAGGTCCTTTTGATAGTGTTGGTTCTTGGTTTAGCAAAATTTTAACTACCTTGGAAATGAAGAAATGCACCTATGGGTTAGCTTACTTCCCACAATTAGTACACTCTAACAAGAACACAGACCAATTAACAAATCTCTCATGCTTTCTACACTTTGAATTCTACAAAATTTAGGTAGGTACACTTGGGATTAGGTTCATTCACTTAATCTTCCCTTTCCACTAATCCTAACAAAGAAAATGTATTCCCTTAATATCTTCTCCTACTTGTGAAATAAAGAGATACTGTGAAAAGCTAAACACACTAACAAATTACTCACAAGCTAAGTAGGGTCTTTTGCACTTTAGTTCTACAACTTTGAATTTTAACTTTTTGGAATTGATTTTAAAATTGAGCTGAGATTGCAAGAAAGAATATCTTCATGACTAATTCTCTGTGATTAGTGCCTTATTCATTGGGAATATTTAGAATAAGTCTATACTATGGTTGGTGATCCAATCATTTACCTTGCAAATGAAAATCAATTTATATTGAAAACCTCATTCTTATCACAATCCTCTGTAATACCCTATAACTCTATCAGATTATACCAAGAATTTACTTAACTCCTTGAATTAAAAGTAAAGTATATCAGGACATACAAAAACGAATTTGCAGCTATGACCTTGAGCTCTTTTTTCACAAGACATAGGAAATCATAAACCACTACAGAAGGAGAGAAGGTTTAAAGCAATTTTCCTATTAAAATCTTTGTATTAACTTCCCTGTAGTATTGGACTAGACACAAAACATTCCACAAATCAATACAAAACACTATATCCTTCATTAAACTCTTTGCAAGTAAAATATTACAGACCTCTTCTACAAAGTTCTTGATTGAAAACCTATATGATTTATCTTAGTTTTCTCAGCTAGGTTTTTCCAACAATAGGGAACAAAAATTTCTAAATGATCTTAGGAATCCTTTTATAGAACAAGGATCACAACAAGCTTCGAATCATTTAGGGGGAATTTAGGGAAAGGTTGTCAACCACCACAACCTAAAGTAAACATGAAGTAATTGAAGAAGTGACAACTAGAAGATTCAAAATATCAAAATCCAATTGGATTTGCAATTTTTAGGTGAAATCCTAGCAGGCAATCTGCAAAGATCAGATTTATTGCATTAAAAATCCTCCTTCCCTTAGCCTCTCAATCAAGATTAGAACCATCTCACCTACCTATGTGTACTAAGGACTTGAATTTCATTGATAATTTTTCCCTTGCCATAAATCCCTCTTGAAGAATGTCCCTTTGAAAATAATATTTATCGTCGATCAAAGATAAATGAATCAAATTTTCTCCATCACCATAGATCTCTCTCATTAATTTTCACCAGCAACTTGTCCTTTCCATTTTTTGCAAGATCAAATCAAATTAGGTCAAGAATCCAATTTTCCTGGCTCACCGACTCCACCTCCCTTTTGAAAAAACTTTATCAAATTTCAAAATTGTAACCACAATGGGTAAAATCAAAGTTTAAAACATGGTCATCGATTAAAAACCTTCCCAACAGATCCTATGGTTCACAAAAATTGATCAAACTTTTATTATTTAACCACCATGTGGCACTTCCTTATTCTATTTATCAATTTGGACTCGGTTATCACTTACTCAGTGTCCTCAGTTAAATCTGTGCTTAGTGTTGATGCTCAGTTAAGTCTATGCTTAGTTACTATATGACCTCCACATCATTCCTCCTATTTGCAAAATGGACCAATCAGGAAGCAGATTGTCAACAATATATGGCACCAAGGCTCCACTACATTTTCTTTATCCTCAAACTAGACACACATCTCTCAAGAGTGATCCCTTGATCACTATCTTTCCTGTAGGTTTTGATCGCAGGAATACACCCTCCATTTGATCAAAACTTATATTTTTGTATTTTACCACCTTTCAACCTAGAGATATGTGACATCATCATGGACACTTGTCAATCAGAAATGATGCCTTGATCGGTAAACAACTTGTTTCTCTTCAATAAGGCAATGCACCTACCATATGAGCAAATGGATATGACATACCTTTATCTTCTTCAATATTGGATAGGTGATGTCATCTGAGACACATGGCATCGAGGCACAATGCCTTGATCATTATTTAGTGAGAAGATCTTCATCCTGGGAATGTTCCAATTATTGGATTAAAATTTATCTGACCATTCTTTATCACATTTTCAAGCTAGTCCCATGATCTCAGAGTGGACACATGTTAGCCAGACATGATCCCACAATGTTTAAAAGGTAATGAATCTTTGGTTCAAAGCATCATGCCCACTGTTGGATCAACTTTGATCAGCTCGGTACTTTATCTCTTTCTTTAGCTTTGGCCTGGGTCCACCAACTACTATGTGTCACACAGGCGTGATCCAATGAAGGGTAATTACTTTGCATATTTTGTTCACAAGATCGTGCCCACCGTTGGATTAAAATAGATTTGATTGACCTTAAAACATGATGAGAACTTAGGGAAAAATAACTCTGGTGCTAGGAAAAATAACTTAAAGGACTTGGACGATTTGGCCCCGCTCGATGATGACTTATGACACATGCCAAAAAATGACTTAAGTCATATAACAAAGGTAATGAAGAAATAGAATGTGGGTAGGGTTTTGCAGTTATGGAAAATTTATTTTGAAACCCTTCAAAGAGATAAACACTATTTCTTCAACCTAAGACAATTTTCTTCAAATTTTGCACTATAATAGGAAAATTAACCACCAGTAGCTTTGTCTGGGGATGTATGCCTCTTAGAGGCATTGAAAGATTTTAGAATTTTTGGGAGAAGTAGACCACAATCTTGACAAAAGGACCGCAAGAAGCACAAAAAATATAACCATCTACCTAAAAAAAAAAGAATCCCACTACCATGAATGATGCTTTGGTTCAGAGTGCTAAGCACATTCAAGAATATAATGTTTTTCTAATACCCATTGTTAGGTTACTGATTCTTTAGTATTATTTGTTAATGCATATACTACAAAAATACCAAACTTGGTTGATTTAAAGTAATATAGGCAACAATAGATTTTATAGTAATAAATGATCAGGCACTATATTTTATTGAGTATTTTGTTGTTGTTTATTATGGATTTAAAATATTATCAACTTGGTTTAAAGTAGTAGAGGTTATAATAGGCTTTATAGTTATCAATGATCATATCTTGGGTATTTTATTGTTGTTGTTTACTATGGTTTTTGAGAACTGTCAAATTGGACAAGACTAGAGAAAAAGTTTTAGATTTTAAATAAAAGTGTACTAAGGTGGTGCTTTGCTTTAGTGTGCTAAGAACCTTCATATAAATATTATTTTTCAATATCAATTATTAGGTAAGTGTTTCTTCATTGTCATTGTTAATGCATATGGCACAAAAATGCCAACTTAATTGGTCTAAAATAATAGAGACAATAATACACTCCATAACCACATGTTTGTGCTCAAATAAATGATTATGTCTGTAACATATTTTACTATTGTTGTTTATCATGTAATTAACATGGTCCCAAAGAAATGTCAAACTGCACAATATTTTTTATTCCTTTCCAATAGAAAAGATTATTCTTAAAATAATAGATTCTAAAAGAAATCCCACAAGAATGATTCTTTGCTTTAGAGTGATGAACACATTCAGTAAATAATATTTCTTGATATTTATTCTTAGGGAAGTGTTATCTTCATGTTATCATTCTCAATGTATATAGAAAAATCAAATCAACTTGGTTTAAAGTAGTGGATGCAAGAATACACTTCATAATTGCATCCTTGTGATAAACATTCACTAAATAATATTTCTTGATATCTATTGTTAGGCAAGTGTCATCTTCATTATCATTCTCAATGCATATGGCACAATAATATAAACTTGGTTTGAAATAGTGGATGCAAGAATACACTTCATAATTGCATGCTTGTGATAAAATCAAGACCATATTTTTACAAGTGAAAATACAAAAACCTAAAAAAAAAGTGTTATTTTTATTTTATAGAAATGTATTTACTCATTTAATGATCTATTTAAACTCGAATAATAGTAATAATTACATTTTAGAATTAATTAACTAAATAGAATGTGAAGCTTAGGCTATATATGTTTATGCCCATCTAAGAAAGTTGGAAAGAATATATAGAGAGAAATCACGACTTATAATTCAAAGATTTTATTTGAGTGACATAAAGTTGGGAATGTGAAATGATCAATTTGGATGACCGAATGGTCATGAAAGTGCCACGATTGATATTTTCTTGAATTTTTCAATAATTTCTAAAAATATATTAGTAAAGTCAAAATGATATTATAGTGTTTGAAGAATCATGAAAGCATCTAGGGAAAAAGATGTGATGTCTACAAAATCATAACAGTGTCACAATAATGTATTTTAAACTTGCAATAGTCAACACCTATTTTCATTGTGACAATACTTATCAAATTGGAAAAATGAAGAAAGGAGGGTGTCTATGGAACATTTAGGATCTTTTCATCATCAAGTCTCTTGAAGCATGCTTTAGCATAAAGTGTTTGAAAATAGATATTATGTAGTTATAGAGTGTTTATGCATGAAAGAATTGTTAATGGAGTGGGTAGTTATGCAACAATTATGGAATATGCCCAAGGTGGTCTCAAAAAGGAAAAGTCTATAGGTGTTAACTTAGAGAGAAATGAAATATATTATGTATTTTTGGTATCTTTCTTAAATCAGATTAAACAATAGATGTTTAGGAAATAATATTTCTTGATATCTATTGTTAGGAAAGTATTATCTTCATTATCATTCTAGTGCATATAGAAAAATATAATATTAACTTGGTTTAAGGTAGTGGATGCAATAATACACTTCATAATTGGATCCTTGTGATAGAAAAAATATCATATCTTAATAAGTAAAAATAAAAAACCTAAATAAAAAATATTATTTTAATTTTTTGGAAGTGTACTTACCTACTAAACAATCTATTTGGACTCCAACAGTAATAGTAGTAATTAATTTTTAAACTTGATTAAGTAAATATGTTGTGAAGTTTAGGTTGCATAAGTTTATGGTAAGCTAAACTATATGGAATGAACATGGAAAGATAAAGAATTTCTTATTCAAAGCTTGTACTTGAGTGGCATAAAGTTGTGAATACAAAATGATGGTAACTTGCATGATTGAAAGGTCATCAAAGCATCATAATCAATATTTTCTTAAAATTTATAATGATTTCTAAAATTATATTGGTGATGTCAAAATGACATTGTAGTGTTTGAAGAATCATGGAAGCATCCAGGGGCATAGATGTGATGTTATTTAAAGAATCATAGCAACGTCTTAAATAACATACATTACTTGTTGATGTCAAAACTTTTAATTATCTTACCCTTATTTTCATTATGGAAATACCTAAAATAAGTTTGAAAAATGAAGAAAAGATGGCTCCTATTGCACATTTAAGATCTTTCCATCATCAAGTAGGTTAAAGCATTTTTTTAGCATAAAGTGTTTTAAAATAGATATGTTTATCGTCCTAGGGTGCTTATGCATGAAAGTATCATTAAGAGTGGATGGGGGTGACCCCACAATAGTGGGTTACACTTTTTTTGACATGCTGATTTTTGCTGAAATAACACATTTTTAATAAAATATGATGATTTAAGTGTTGAGAGGTTCTATTTGAAGGAATTAATTACAAATTGTTAGATCAAAGCCTCTTAGATAAAAAAACATTGATATAGCATATATACTACTCATTCATACCTACAATGGAGTCTCCTTCACACCTATTAAAATGCTGACAAAAAAATCACTTCGACTTTATCTTTGGGAAGATCAAATGAATCCATTTGACAAACCTATCTATGTAGTAAGGTACTATTGATAAAAATATTTCCAATGATTATAATGTTAATATATATTAAGTGTATTATGACTTTGTATTTTTAGTGTTACTAAACATAGTATTTCACCATACGTCTATCTCTATGTTTGACATTTATGGAAAAATAGTAAAGGAGAGAGAAAAAATTCTAAAAAATATCTATACTTCAGGTATTGAAGTTCTCTTGCTATCAAAATAAAAATAAAAATGAAATTGGGCAAATACATGACAAGTTATAAGCTATGTAGTCAACATATGTCAAAATTGCAATTTAGTCAACTTCAAATGTTAATAAAATATACAATAATCATGATAATATCATCAAACCAATTGCATGCCCTCTGTATGGATTTTACAAAACTAAATTAGAAATAATCACATTGATATCTATTTTAGAAAAAAAGTTATGCTCTATGAAAATAATACATAACTCTTTGAAAATGACATTTTTAGTAATATACCAGTTTTTGTGGGAGAAACAAAAAATCATTCAAATAAATTCAAAAATAAAAATAAAAAATATATTTAGAATCTAGACAGAAAATCTTAAAAGACTCTAATTTACTTCATCTTTTGATTTCAATCGGTTTAACGATAATATGCATCTGAATCTTAAAGTTTTTTTTGAAATATAGAGTTCAGTGTCCGGTCAGACAAAAAAGTGTAACCCACTATTGTAGGTTCATCCATGGTTATGAAACAATTATGGAATATGCCCAAGGTGGTCTCAGAAAAGAAAATTATATAGGTGTTAACTTAGAGAGAAATGAAATATCTTTTGTGTTTTTAGAAACTTTCTTAACTTAGCAATCTTAGGCATAATTTAATTTAGGCATGAATTATGGTTACAATTTAGATAAAATGATAGATGTTTAGGAAATAATATCTCTTGTTAGGTAAGTGTTATCTTCATTATCATCCTTAATGCATATATCACAATAATATCAACTTGCTTCAAATTAGTAGATGCAAGAATACACTTCATAATTGCATGCTTGTTATAAAATTAAGGCTATATCTTAATAAGATGAAATTAAAAAAAAATCTAAATTAATAGTGTTAATTTTATGTACTGGGTGGCTCCAAGAAGTTGAGTCTCACTTTTGGGCAAAAAGTGGAAGTGTTTTCCCTATTTTTAAATTTTTTTTGTCAACTGATGTCAAAATTTGGGGCTCTTAAAGATTGAATCTCAAAAAACTTGAGTAATAAAAAATGTAGTGCTCGGAGTAGATACTTTTCAAATATATAATTTATTTCAATACCCACATGGTAGAAATTGCATTTTAGTAGGCACGTTTAAAAACCACTTTTTCAAGATGCCTGTTTCAGGACCATACCACACACGTGTATGACCACCCTTTTTTGAATTAAATAAATGAATTATTGTGAATCCTTCTGAGGAAAGGTACCTAAAACACTGAAGATTGATGAGAATATTTTTTTTTTTAATTATTATTTTTAATTTAATTTTTAATTGACTATAAAGTACATTTTCTAAACCTTTGGTGTACAACCACCATAATTTGATGATAACTTCACTTTTTTTCAATTTCTTTTCTATCTTGAAGGAGATTCTATGTTGATTGATGTCATATAATTCATTCTTCAAAAAACATAAAATAAAAAAAGTTATTAAATTTTTAGTTAACCTTAGTATTTCAAGTTTAGGTAGGTCACATTGGCTCAATAAATATTGTAAAAATACTAAAATTAGTCATATCACTATGAAATTTATATTTTTAGAATTTGTACAACAAGAACTAAAATGGGTTTTCATTTTGTCAAAAAATTCATTCAGGAAGGCCTCCAAAAAATTATGACAAGGTAGAAATTTTATATTAGAATGCCTTAGCCATATTTTTGCAGGCCTAGGCATAAGCTTGGTCACACCAAGCCTTTAACAAAAAATAAACCAAGGTGACGATACGGTTCTTGCTCCTAGTTTTAAAAAATAGGAACCCATTTTTTAAAATTCAAAAGATGGGTGCCTATTTCTATTTGGACAATTGAAATAGAAACGTGCATCGATTTAATTTAAATAATAGGTGCCCATTTTTTAAAGATACATTCTAGAGAACAAAAAAAAAGGTCTGTGAGCCTGATCTTAGTGATTGATGATTATTCAGTCATTTTTTTAATTAATTCATATTGCAGAAAGATTAATTTGAATCAACTTCCCTTTTTGGTGTTGTTTTGGATTTGGCATGAAGAGAATCCTTTGAATTTAAATTTTGGTGCAAACATGGGATCAAAGCAACACAAAAAGAGGCAAAGAAAGGTTTTGACAACTAAGGAGGTTTCAAAAAATAGAGAGGAGATAAAACGACAATGGGAAAGAAGAGAAAGAATTCAAAAACTGAATAATGTTGGAGCATCGAGTTCAAAAATATTTCATAAGAGAAGAACATTGAAGACACCATGATGGATGTAGACGTTGAAGAAGAAAATACAATACAAGAAAATTCAGGTGCATCTTCTAACCCAGTATTGGATACAGGTATGTCTTTATAGCCAAATATAACTTATTATGATAAAGAACTTGATCATTTGGTAGAAGTAGGTTACAATTTAAATGATTTAGATTTTATTATTGAAAATAGAGTAATATATTTTATTGAACATCAAACTCCACAAATTAGTAATGTTAATCATAATGATAAAGGAACTAAAAGTCAACTCCCAATTGAAAGTGAAATTTAAACCCCAATTCAAATTGAAATCAACAATGTGGATGTAGACATAGAAACACCTGAGAAAGAAACCCATTTGAATGATAATGAAATGAATGAACAATTTCAAATTAAAAGTGATGTTCTAGACAATCTGCATGGTTTGGTTTCATGGAGACAGATTAGGACACATGTGACTAGATTGTTTAGACAATGTTTTCATAATAAGAAAATTGGGTTTCAATGTCAATTAATGTTACAACTAATTAAAATGAATAAAATGTGAAAAGTGATGAAAAGGTTGGGCATTTATGTGAAATACAAGAAGAAGGATGAGTCTATAAAACAAGTTGTATCAATAGTTTCTAGTGCCTTTGACACAATTAGAAAGAAAAGTCATTCTAAAGATAGTAATGTAGCACGACGAGAAATAACAACTTTAGTAAACAAAACTACTACTGATAAACTTGAATGATTAGAAAAATAAGTGGATGTCTTAATATTCATCATAAAACTTTAGCAAGAGTTGTAAAGAGAAGAGTTAACTTTGAAAGTGATCCAAAAAACCATTTATGGACCTTTAGTGGAAGACTCCTAAGGTCCAACATGAAACTTATTGGTGAAGTCAAAACTAGCAAAAACTTTAGTGGTGATTATTCACCATTTGGCGAATGTCGCATGTCGGCATCCCACAATTTGGCAAATATACTTCACAAATGGGATTGACCCTATCACCCCGAGTTTATTAAAATTGGGTCCAAAGCTCGGGTCCATCGCCCATTGTTTTATTTAATTTTGTCCATTTCTTGGACATTATCGCCAATGGCAAATATTTTAGGATGACATTTTTTTTAAAATTGGCCTATATTTTTAAAGCGGCCCCAAGTGGATGGCCTATATTCACCAATAGTTTTATATATATTTTTAGGCAGCCCTAACTTCGCTAGCCATTTTACAGATGCGTGTCTCAAACCGATGCATTTTTGCCAACTTTATTAATCATACCAAGGTATTGGATGACCCATAATTGCCTAGGAAATAACACAAGACATGTTATAATTACGCAGGCTTCACCAAATATTTGGACATCGACCTAATACCTCCCACCCAATTTGCCAAAAAAGATTAGTATAAATACATTCATAGATCAGTGTTATTGTACACAACTTGGATCGGTTCAATTTGATCGATAGCGAAGTTAAGACTGTTGAGTTTTGACTTCTTTGGCAAGTCGTGACTACAATTGAATTTGAGGCAAAGGTAAGTGATTATTATTTTGTGACTATGTAAACATTGCATATTATAGTTCTATTGTCATTTATCACTTCTTCAACAAGTAAACATTTTTTTTTCACTGGTAGGCTGGTAGCCTTTATTTCATTAAAGAATTGAGATGTCGAACAAGAATAAGAGTAAGGCTCTGGCATATGGGGAAAGCCAAGAGAGGCCAGCAAAATGTAAAACCTTATCATCGTACTTTGGTCATGGTGTTGGAAATGTTTCTGGCCAAAATCGGGAAGCTACTTCATCACAAGAAGATTTTCAAGATTCACAACCTGAACCTACATGACCTATTGAAGAAGTCAGAGAACCTGATATCTCAGATCATGATGAACTTGAAGAAGATTTTTAGTTAAATACCTAAAGTAGCCATAATGATATAATCGACTTGGATGAGACTGAGAATGTCAGAGAAGATGATGGTGCAGGGAAGAAGAAAAGAAAATACAAATCAAAGAATGATAGGATGTGGGATTCGTCGAGGAATTTTCAAGTAGAATGGGTGTCAAAGTATCCATTCATTGAACTAGTGGACAATCCAATTAAAGGGGAGCCTCCGATAGAATGCAGATGTAAGATTTGTAGCCAGATAAATAAGAAGGAAAAGAGGTTGCAGCTGAAAATTGACACCATAAAGAAGCATATGGGTAAAGTTTACGAAAAGAAAACCATAGATGGAGTTCAAAAATTAGTGATAAGATGGAAAACAAAGGAGGAATCTCAGCATGTTAGGAATGTAGAATTATATGAATTTAAGTATAATATAAAGATGAAGCCTGGTGAAGTTAAAGGCTCTATTGAAGCTTGTTTTGGAAAAGCATTGGAAGTAGAACTAATGGGAAAAGATGTTCAGTTAAGTGTTGTGTTTAATATTTTGAGCAAAGGGCATCTTGTGATAGACTACCCATCATTGAGTGCTTTATTACACTTTCTGAAAGTTCGTAACTATCCTAACAGTCACTGGTTAGTAAACAGTGGATGTGAATGGGCAAGTTGTCTTGCCAAGGTTGAAAATGAGGATCTGAAGGCAAAAATTAAAGAGTCAAATTTTATTGCATTGTCTTTAGATGAGGTTACAACATTAGACAATACTTCCCGGGTATGCATGCATGTTTATACTATACAAAATTTTGTTCACCAACCTCATCTACTAACTGTTGCTAAAATGAAGGATAATGCGACAACGGAAAATTTATTTGAACTAGTAAAGAGTTTTCTAATTGAATATGGAGGTATAGATGACATGACGATTGCCAAAAAGATGGTGTGTGTTGGAGTGGATGGAGCTTCATTAATGCAAGGCCACATGAGTGGTCTTTGCAAAAAGATACAATCTTCTTGTGCACCCTACGTTACTCCCATTCACTGCATGGCTCACAAAATGAATTTATCTTTTGGAGTTGTCAGCAAGCATGCTCCAGTAAAAAAAATTAAAGTTTTAATCAAAGAGCTCTACCAATACTTTTGTCAAACTCCAAAATGATTGAGGGAATTTCAAGACTTTGCCGAAGGACTAACCGATTGGAACAAGATTCTTAAGGATAATGATACCAGATGGATCTCTTTGGATGAACCATCACATCAAGTTTTTTCAGAATATCAATCATTGCTTGGTCTAATGAACTCAAGTCGTGACGAAGTAGGGTAACCAAAATTTCCTACACTGCTGGCAATGTTAAGTAATGTAGAGACACTCTTAACATTAGCAGGTCTTCTCCCCATGCTTGAGGAAATGAGAAATTTAATGAAAAAGACCCAACAAAGAGCTGCATAAATTGACATGTGTGTTGCTTGATAATCTCTATCGATTATGTGTTGATGATGTAAAATTTTCCAGTTGGCTAAAAATCACAAATTTGGACAATCCTGATAACTTTTTAAAAATTGGTGCAAATGGGGAGTTATGTGTAGAAGTTTGCGGAGTTGAGATACCAATGCACTACTTTGCCAAGGTCGAGTCCGAGGAACTAGGAAAGAACCCCAGGAGGCGAGTATCAAGTATTAAAAGGGAAAACTTTACCAAGATCATTGAGTCTGTAACAATTTCTATGAAGCACATTGCCTTTGATCTTTCTGCATAGATTAGAGCAAGATTCCCTGCAGTCAAACTACTTGAATCCATGGCTATTGTGTTTCCTTGATATTGGAGTCTGAACAGTCCAAAAGATTTTAAAACTAAGCTACTAACTTTGATAGATCATTTCTGTAAAACCAAAGAGTTAAATGGAGTAACTCTAAATGGAATTTTAGATGCAAATTGTTTGAGAGAGCAATCAGGTCATTTTTCAATAACAATGAGGGAACAATATAATATTATGCAGAACCCTCGCGAAGATGGATCGGTATCAAGGCTTTGGAAACATCTAGCTGAGAGCGAAATGTTGATTGATTCAATATCATAATATTTCAAGCTTGCTGATTTATGTCTGACCATGATATTGGGGTCAATGGAGGATGAGAGAGTTTTCAATGATTTGGGATTCCTAAAGTCAAAGCTAAGAAACAAACTAGATAAGAATCTAGAAAATTGCTTGAGGCTCTATACATTCGAGTATGAAGTCAGTACATTTCCTTACAAAAGGGCATTGAAAATGTGGAGGAAGAAATGTTAGAGAAGAGGGTTGGTCAACATTTCAAACCAAAGTGGGACTAGGAATGCCATAGATAGTGATGTCATTGAATCATTTACTGGTACTGGTACTGGTACTGCTAGCGGTGAACATCAGTTAAGTGGAGGTATGCAAAGTGAAGAAAACATATCGAAGAACCAAGGAAGATATGAAGTTGATGGCAATGAATCTGACGATCTCAATAATGATATGATGTGGCAGCTTGAAGTTGAACCGTTGTAGAAGTAGCAAGTCCTAGGTATTTATTAAACTTTTTCCTGAAGTCTACTGTCAGTTTCTATATCTCATCATCAATCATGCATAATAGCATATTCCAATGTCAAAAACATGAATGTGGTTGATAATGTCATCAAGATTCAAGATTCAATTCCACAATTAATAATGGTTTTCATTTGTATTATTCAGCTGAATATGGTACAATTCTTGTAGATTTTTCATTATTTTTTTGACAACATAGCAATTCATATGTTACAATTCTTAGAGTTAGAAATACTGATTCTCATTAATTTAATTACAAATATGATACAATGTAACAATTCATTCATTAATACTAGTAAGAACACAACTCTGTGATTCTGTTTACAAAAGTCAATTACTCAATACCCATTGGCAATTTCGCAATTCGCACATTGCCAATTTCAATTTCATTACCCTAAGCCAATGACCCTGAATTCCCTTTTATAGAAACAAGGGAGCAACAACATCTTTAGGTCAATTTTCCTAATGTGAAGTCTCAAAATCTAACTCAATAAGAGAACTACAAGTCTACAACATCTCTGCAACTTTAGTTGTACATTTCTGCATTTGACATGATGGTTTAGTAAATTAGCATTGGCACTAGCATCTACAAGACTGGAACATTGATCCTGTTCAAAAAAAAAAGTTCAAACTTGTTACTTTAAACTCAATTCTAGACTCTAGTATTTAGGATAATATCAAAGATATATACTAAAGATATAGAGATGATTGAAACTAAAAGTACTTTCACATACTATGATTGATGAGATCAAGATGATTCTATCAATTTCTTTAGTATGCTCCATTCTTCATCGGTTGGAAGGGAAAAATTTGTGATGTTTTAGTAAATGACCTAAAACCTCATCAGCTATCCATACTTGGAAGAGTGAGTTGAAAGCAATGTTTCTTCCATTACTACATTTAAATTTGTGAATGTTTTGATGCACTTTGCAATGCCTTCATGAGTTCTGTCCTAAGGAAGGTTGCCTAAATTAGACGTCATTTTGTCCTCCAAATTTTTTTTGTAAGCTTCTCTTCCAACGAAACTCATTGATGAGTAATCAAGAACATGACTTAGCAAATGAAGAGATATCAATTTGGTTGTTTTACTATTCATCTTGGTGAGCTTTGGCCTGAATAAGGCAAGAGTTTCTTCTGCTTTTGTTAGTTTCTGACATTTTTGAAAGACAGAGGTCACCTTTATTGTTGCACCAACGTGGTCCTAAATTCCCTTGCTTGCCAAATCCCTATCACTGGTTTTGTTGATTTCTTGCATAATCTGCTTTGCAGTTTTCTGTCTCTGACAAAAACTTTTGTTCTTCTCAATGTGCTCTTTCAGCTTCCCAAAAACATTTGTAAGAGTTTCATTCAGTTCAAACCAATCACACAACCTATCACCATACATCTTTATTTGCCCCCAGAAGAATTTTTTTATTTGCTTGACTATATTATTTACATGGTCATTCAAGATGTTTTCATAATTTTTAATTGTATTATTTTCCTTCTTTAGGTCTTCTCTCATTTTTGAGAACTGGTTTTCACTATGTTGTCTTATTTTCTCTTCTTTCTCTTCCCACTCTTTTGCTTTCTCTTCCCACTATTTTTTTTAACCCTCTCATTCTCTAATTATTTCTTTAACTTATTGTTTGCATGTCCCACTTTCTCCAAGTTTTTGTATAAACTTAATGAAGACATTTTTTCATCGTCAAGTTTTTTTTTCATTTTGTTCCAATTTTTCCCTCAGATTTTTCAGTTTTGTGTCCATATGTTCTTGTTGTCCAATTGCTTCTTTAGAGGATGATTTTTTTATCCTTCTCTCTAATTCTTTGCACCTATTTTCTGTTGCTTTATCAGTTGCCTTTACATTTACCAGGTCTACCTTTAACTTGTCTATTGTGCCCTGAAGCTTTCCTTTCTCTCTCTCCAACTTCATCAGTGAACTGTAGACCACTTGGTTGGTCATTTTTGACACATTTATCTTGTCTACATTTTTAATTTTGGATAAATCCATTTGGAGGGTGCTAACTCAAAATTGAGATGGATCTAACTGACTCTCTGGTGGATTTTTATCTCTAGTTGGGGGCATAACAACCATAAATTCCATCATATCTTTATTTGGGTCATATGAGGAAAATAACCTATTGGATGCAGGTTCTACATCATGAGCTGCAACAACTACTTCCATCTTCATTATCTTACTATTTTTTCTATTCCTATTTTTTGATTGTTCATAGTTAGTTACAAAATCATTGTAATGAAAAATCAGGGTTTTGTGACACAATTGAATTTTTGAATGGTGAAATAGAACTTGTACTGATGTACGAGCTTCCACCTATGTTGCCTATGGTTCTGCTAATTCCACCATGAGGATTAGCAACACCCTGACCCATTACAAGTGGAATTTTTGGATTGTTATGAGGGTTTTGTCCTAAAGGTTGGGCAATTATTAGACTCACAGTCACCATTGGTATTGTTGTACTAATACTTGTCATAACCTTTTGCTTCTTTACACTGCCTTGATCTATGGGAACCATTGTTTTCATGTCTATATGTAATGTCCTTTTTGGATTGATATCCACAGATGTGGGAGTGGCAATTGATTCAGATTGAATCTAAGTGCTTGGAACAGGTGGAACTGTATTTGAAGCTAGAACTAATGGAATTGACTGAGTTGATGAATATGATGATTGAACTCCAAGCCCAAGGCCTAGTTTCTCACCATGTTTTGGTGGAGCTAGTGGGTCAGGTGCAGACCAAATCCCTTATCCACTGGGACCCAGACCACCAAAACCTGGATAGCCCATTTTTTCTATAATATCCACCCCTTTGGTATATTTATCTTTTGTGGACTCACCAACTCCTCTACTAATTGTGGGATTCACACTGGATGTGGGATTCACAAAATCCTGGTCATAGTCATCATCATCGGTCACATATGCTTCAGCTGGATGCTCCTTATTCCACAAGTTGTTAAACATTTTATCCTCTTCCATCTCATAAAGATCTTTAGAGGTCTTTGGCTTGCCAAGATTCTTCCTCATTTCCCAAAAATCATGAATTTTGGTTCGAGTCCAATTATCATCTATACATTCATCCATTAGGTCATTTGGAATAGATTTTGTAGATGGTTGAGCAACTTTCTGGTAGAAATTGTACGATGTCATGGCATGCACTTTTCCTTTCTATTTGTGCAATGCCATAATTTGTGATGACAATTCCTGTATTGACATATTATTTTCAGCAGCATATTTCTCCATCTCTTTTTTGACCTCATCCCAGGAATCCATGTTTTTAAATTTTTCAACCAATGGCATACTTTCATGTTGACATTTGCTTGCAGAGTTCCCATCCTCTCTAAGCTTTGTTCTAATTATGTTAAGTGGATCATACTGCCAGTGACTATCAACATCAAAGTGAAAAATGGTAAAAAAGGCTTGTGCCACTTTTAATCCTCTTCTCTCAAATGTGAACCCTCCAAATGAGAAAGGCAAGGAAGGAAATATCATTTTCTTTTGTTGACCATTAAAGAGTACATATGTGCTCTCCATCTACCATGCATATTCCAATGCAAATACCCTCTCTATGACATGTATTGGAAGTTTGTAGGGTTCTACCAATGAACCATAAAACCTTAACACTGTGTGCTCTTCCATGAAGTACCAATCAGCCAATTGTATTTTACTTCCAAGTTGAATTAAATCTCTACAAGTAGCAGGCAATCTAGGCATTGGAGTGTTTGTAATTTTCTTGTATGTTGGTGCCAAAAAGAAGTCTACAAAATTGTTGTAGTTCCTTCTGTTATCAATCATCCTTATCTGAGGTGTCCACTCATATATTGGATTTTAGCCCTAACTACAAAGCTTGTTTGTCTAAAATATTACATGATGCTTTGCTAAGAGAAGATAACACAAGTAGGTTGTGAATCTAAATGTCTTCTGTGAATCTGTTTTAATCATTAGTAATTGTTCTTGCATGCAACGAATAATGTGCTCAATAAAACAATATTTTACTGGTTCTTTTTCAAAATGAATATGAAAAAGCATTTCAAGAATGCTGGCACCCACTTCTTTGTTACTATCCAATCCCAAACAAAATGCTAGCAAGGAAATATTGTCCTAAACCCATGGCACAAAATTTCATAATCATAAGGAGGCATATGATCTGGACTCAGGCTAGAACCATTTTCTATTCCTCTGATATAAGAATCTCTCTGTGTTGCATCTATTTTTTCATAATCATCTACCATCTTTCTCAGGTCAATTTGCATGTTTGAGTTTTGCTGTTCAAACCCTAGGTTCAACAGACTAGCAAATTCACTCTCGGTTATGGACAAAATTTCCTCATGAGTATTTTTATTCACAATTTCTTTTCTATTTTCATCATAATTCTCAACGCAGACCATGAAATTTTTTGGGCAAGGGAATACTTGAGGTAACGCCATGCATGTCAACCCAGCATTCCACGATGCAATTTTATTTTCCATTACATTTATCATAGGGTTAAATGAAGAAAATTTTGAACCCTTATTTGGATTGTTCCACTTGTTTTCAAGTGCAAATCTAATTTCCATTATTCCCTTATTTCCATGAATAATAGGATCATAAATATCATGGAATAAATTAGTGAAACTTGGTGTTTTAAGTAGATTGTGGAATTCTATTATCTGACTTGGCTTTTTACTCATTGTCTTATTCTTGATATTTTTGTTTTCCCATCGTGGTAAGCTAGTAACCTAAACCGGTATCACTATTTACTCATAGGAAAATTCAAATATTTATACATAGCTACAAGCCTACAATTTATAGGGGTGATTAAAAATTAAACCCTAACAAGTAATAGGCTAATTTTTTTTCTATAATATAAACAATAAAGTTGTAAATCAAGAGATTTGAAAACTTTAAAATGTGGGACCTAGGTGTTCAAGATTTTAGTAGTTACCCATTACCCTTAGTTTCAATTTTTTTAGATTATGAATTAGAAGAGACTCGAGACCTGAGAGACTTTGTTGCTTTCCTTGAACCTCAATCCTCAACCTAGAAATTTATAATGTAGACTACTTAATAACTTATACTTATAAATGAAAAATTAGATTAGAAACTTAAAGTGCAAAAAGTGTACAATCTACAGTCATCACACTTGTCACTAATTGTGTGAGTGGGCACGCATCATGAATCCAAAATGGGTTTGCAAAGAAGTTGTATTTATTTTCCCTTTCGGCCTGAAATACAACTTCGGTCGTTGATCTACAATCATCCAACTGTCATAATGTCAATGCAATGTTAGTCACTATCTAGTGTGGTGGCACCGTGGGTCCCATTAACTCACCTTGTCACCTGACAGCTGAGTCACCTCACAAGTTAGATGTGCCACATCATCATCAAATGACATTGTTGGTAAGACGTGTGAAACTATGAGTGGAACGTGTTTAGTGACACATGTCATGATTCCGGAATGAGTTTAAAAATATGGGGTTTCTTTTTCCTTTCGGCCTGAAATAAAACTTCAGTCGTTGATCTACAATCATCCAACGGTCATTATGTCATTGTTAGTCACTATCTTGGGACTGCACTGAGTGGTGTGGTGGCCATGTGGGTCCCATTAACTCACCTAGTCAGGTTGACTTGCCTCAGGAGTCAAACGTTTGACATCATCATCAAATTGAAATGACATTGTTGGTAGACCATGCAAGACTACGAGTGGAATGTGTTTAGTGACACGTGTCATGATTCCATAACGGGTTTGAATAGATGAGGTTTCTTTTCCCTTTTATCCTGAAGTCCATTGTACACCATCGATTTGTGCTCATTCAGTAGTAGTTATTTGCAACGGACATTGTTAAATGTTATACTGTTATTATTTCCTTTATAGATATTAATTAATAATGGATAATAAGTTAATAACATTTAAAGTTATTTAATTGAATAGTAACAATTCAAAATGCACTATTTTTTTTAATAATATTACTTAAGTTAGTGTTTAGAGGTTACGAGATTTCTCATTTTTGTGGTCACTGACTCGCTAGGTCTCCCAAACATGAGTTATCAGTTAAAGTAATATTTTTGATTGATTATATAGTATACTTAAAGTTAAAATGATATTTTTTATTGATTATAACTTTAACGTTGATAATTATAATCACATATAATTCTCATACCTTATAACTAGAAAACCATAAATTCTGTCTCTAACCTTATTAATTCATTTGTCCTTCAAATTGATTATATAGTATACTTAATGTTAAAATGATATTTTTTATTGATTATAACTTTAACGTTGATAATTATAATCACATATAATTCTCATACATTATAATTAGAAAACCATAAATTCTTTTTCTAACCTTATTAATTCATTTGTCCTTCAAAATTTTGTAAATCTTTCATATTAACTACAACTGTCTACATTGTACAACTCTGATACATTTTAAATATTTAGATTTAAAAATGGAAATACCATTGGCATCGTTTGAACGTTTTCTTATTTCTACTGAAACATACTTACAAGTTACATCATACATGTCAAATACAAAGATAAAGAAACTAATTAAAATATTGCAATCACAATGACAGAGAAGTCTAAAAAACATTTTTTGTACCCATAAAACACAAATTGAAATGAGTTAAAGCTTGCAAAATTTTCATTGTACTTTTTCATAAAATTATAATTACATTATCCACTTCTAGTACAATACTATAAAGAGAAACCTACTATTATACTATAAATAAAAAAAACCCAAAAATGAGGTATGTTTTTATCAAAAAAAACCTCTAGTAGTCCATTAGTGATTTTGCCCTTTGGCTCCATCTAAGTAGAATTCTACAGAGAGGATTAATTGCGAGAATTTTTCAAGCCACCCGTAGTGCCCCGCCTGAGCCTCCTCTTCATCAAGCATAAACCACTTACGAAGAAAATCCCTGACAATTAGCACCCATTTCCTATGGCACTTCAACTGCCCAACAGTCAGGCCCAACAGAAAAGGTTGCATGGCCACATTCTGGCCTGGGAGGAGAAGCTTGGGCATTTCACTTGACCAAGGGATCCCCACCCCTATTTCTGTGAACACAAAAACATTAACGTTGTCCCCTAGGTATTCTTCTTTAAAAAACCTCCTTAGCAGCATTAACATGTCCACCTTCTCTCCTCTGAGGTCGAGAAGAGATGCCAAAAAATGGGATGTAATGTCCATGTTGACCTGGTGCCTATCTTCATTGTTTAGAAACTCTCAGCCCACCACCATTTTCACAGCCTCTATTACAAAAGGCCCACCCTCCTTACAAATAGATTCTAAGGTTTCATCAGAAAAGGAACCTAGAAAAGCCTTTTGGGCCTCCTCAGATGTGCATCTAAGCCTAAATGGAGTGTCCATCTAAAATAGTAAAACTTCAGCAAACTTAAAAACAAATTATTTGCAGAGTGCAGATTGTAGACCCTAAACAAACAAATTATCTAGCAAAGATGAATCGATGAATAATGAAGCTAGATCGTCTATAAATAGCCCTTGAATCCTTGATGGTTATTTAGCAATAAATTATTCTTCCTTTAATGGTATTAAATCCATTATCCTTAATATGCCTCTAAATATTTCATGTAAATCTTTCCCCTAAATGCATGCGTGTGAGAAATTAAAATTTTGTCCTTAATCTTTCATATATGGCAGTAAATCTTTCCCATAAATGCGAAATTGTTAAAAATCGGTTAGATCATCTGTACAAATTTAGAAGTGGTGCGTGATAGCTAAAGAATGTCACTTGTCACTAACAAGGCATTTATTTCTTACTGAGTTAAGAGGTTACTAGTTGCACTATAGGACTGTGATTATCGATACCAACATGTGTACACTGTAGTCTGTAGACAACTTGACAACCCTAATTTGATACGTGTCAACATTCTGGTGACTTCCTAGACAACTTTGTTTCCTTCAAGAAATTGGGCCTGAAATTAAACTTTAGCCATTGATCGTGGATCATCAGACGGTCTCAAATAATACATTTAACATTATAAAATAATGTATGTATGTTAGGAACTTAGGTTAGGTTACGTGTCTGTGTTATGTCCCATATTTTGGAAATTACCAATAAAATAATTTTTTTTCCCATAATTGACGAACAATTAGCCAATAAAATAAATAAATTTTTAAACGGTACATAAAATTCCCCAATACAATTATTTTTTTTCCCTTCAAAACAATATCATTTGCCTCATATATTATAATTTTTTACTTCAAAAGAAAATTATTCGCCTTATATTTTATAATTTTTTACTTGAAAAGAAAATTATTCACCTCAGATATTATAATTTTTTACTTCTAAAGAAAATTATTCACTAGCAATTTATGAAATTTTCACTTGGTGGGGAAAAATCGCCAATACAAACTATGAAAAATTATGGATTTGAAAAAAAAATTCGCCTGCATTAATATAAATTCCCCTCCTAAAATAATGTACAATTCGCCAGGATTTTACACTTTTTCTTAAAAGGGGGTTTCTTAAAGTTATCCTTGGTCAAAACTTTGATTGAAAATTTTTGGCACGATAATACAAGAGTATCACCTAATGCTAGAGATGTTCTTAAATTAAGATTCGGCTAATAAATTCACGATCCACATCTAAAACACCTTTTGGATATGACTCAAACTAAATTGTATAAAAAATTTGTGGATGATAAGGTGTTAACTATTAGTATTAGTCAAAGATCTTTTAAAAAATGTAAACCATGATATGTAAGTATTAACAAGGAAAGAGTCACGTTTTGTTGCAAAAATCATGTTCAATTTCATTATCATTATGATGTTTTCCAATCTATACGTTCTGCGATTAATACTAATGAAATAATGTAGGAATGTGGTATGAATATACCACCTCAAACTGTAAAGGAGTTTGTATTAGGTTTATTTGCTAACCACCTAATGAGTAATTTTATCTTTTGAATGCATGTGTTTCTGGTGTATGTGGAAATCTTGCATTAAGATGAATGTTTGCATGAAAATCTTTCAATTGATTTTGGACAACAATTAGTTGATGCAAGCAGATTTAAAACTATTGAGTGTCCATTGAAGGATGGAAAGGTTAGAAAATTGCATGATCTAATTACTCAAAAAGTTAGTGTTCATGCATCTATGAATGAATTCAAGAGTAAGGTCATGCCTAAATATGTGAAACACTCTCAAAATGCTAGATGGATTGATGGATATTTTTGCATATGCAAGAATACATTTCCAATTTGTAGTATACTTTCAGTTGTTGACTTTGTAGAGAACTACATGCTTACACAACAAGATCAGATTGAACTACAATATTATTTAATTCAATGCAAGTAACAATTTTTGGTCATATTGTCTATAGGCAGGCACCCGATAGTCTAGAAGAAGATCAAAATCTTTTGAGGGAGGGTGAACCCACAATAGTGGGTAACAATTTTTTGGAGGAAGCAATTCCTCCCAAAAATCGTGAAAGGGCAGATTTACTCATGTACTTTCAATAGAAAGTATGAAACAATTTTGATTGCAACTAACATACTTTCGATTAAAAGTATTTTACTTACTTTTGATTGAAAGTAGAAGACTTTCGATCGAAATTCAATTAGTTAAAAATCTAGTGGGGTTTAAACCCTGTCAAAACTGTCATTTTCACAGTTTCAGCAGAGTGGAAAGTGAGGCATCTAACTTTCAAACTTCATTTTCAAAGGTATTTCACTATTAATTTTACATTATTTATTATTTTTAATATATATATTCATGTACATACATACATACATACATACATATGTATGTATGTATGTATGTATGTATGTATATGTATATGTTGCACACACACACACACATATATGTAGTGCATGTTTATTTACATTTAAATATAATTTATGTAATTGATTTTACTTCAATAATGTAGCAAAATGTACTTTAATTTTATTTTTAATTAAATTAGGAAAACATATATGTAGACTTTATTTGATAGTAAATAAAATCTTTCAAGTACACATATATAGATCTATCTAGTTATTATTAGACATCATGGAAGATGCATCGATTCCCCTTAAGAAATTATTTGCACGAACTAATAGAGAAATTGAGCAATTGAAAGATTCCATAAATAATTTGACTAGCTCTAGTGTCTATAAGAGCACATGTCAGTACATACAACTTGATTAGTATCACAGATGACATTCATGGTACCACTCCCTACGCACCAGATGGTATAGAGGTCATACTTGAGGGGAAGAGATGAGAGATTGGCTCTCGTCTTTCTCTTAAGGAGGTACATTATTTAGTGCCTAAAGCGACCCTGAAAAGGGAAGCTTTCCCATCTTATGCGGACTTATAGTATGTGAAGGGATATCAAGTGTTAGGATCCTACTATATTAGCATTGATATACCCACGGTTTCTAGCTGTCCATGGTCATTATCCAAATAATGACCTGATTTCATTGTATTTTGCACAATAAATTTTTACTGATGTTCATTTAGGGAGGGTCATTAATTGCACTAGTTTTCCAACACATATAGAACAGGGGTGTGGTAGGCTTGTTGATAGAGATTCTTTTCATTGAGTCGATCACTAGAGGCCAGTACACAGGGCCATTGTTGATCAAGGGGAACATGTTATAGATCCTTCATTGGGTCCTATGGAAGATGATGTTGTTCATTGCACCCAGCTTTGAGGTGTGATTGATAGTGTGGGGGACATTGTAGTAGCTGCCACATCCATATCTAGTGATCAGGATGGCTAGTACTTTATGTCTCAACAATGCTCCATATCATCAAGTGGAACATCCTCTAACAGGACCTCACATGACATGTATAGTGCACAAGAAATCCCTTCACTTTCCAACCTAGAGGGACTTACAGGAAAGATGGCATGGGTCACACTGACTAGTTTGGTCGATGATCTATTAGATGCATATGCATTTATAGAAGCAAAGCATGATATCCCCATATTGGATATTAGAGCTCATGTGGGTTCTTTTAGATACGCTTAGCCACATCCTTCTCATCACCCAGACCATGACCATAGTGAAAGTGCCTATGAGGATCCACCTATTGACCACTCTATTGCTGTAGATGGAGAGACACAACATATTGATCCTTCGGTGAGTGTAGGGCACTAGTTCTATGATGTTGGCCTTGAGGAAGTTGACTTTAGTATGACCATTATGGGTTACCTAGATTTTCAAGCACATGATGATATGACTTCCATGCCATCTCATTTGGTTAGTCCAATGCATTCATCATTAGAGAGACATGTGTTGACTACTCTTGTTGCAGATGCATAGTTGATCTTGAACCAGGAACAACAAAATATTGATATCTTGGTTGATAGGATTAAGTCTAGGGAGTCTAAGTACTATTAGGTGCCACCATTTACACAGGTATAAATGTTATTTTTAATGTTACAATTTAATTTAAAGTTTTAATAATTCATGGCATGTAAATTTACTTCTTTTTTTAATTTTGAAAATTTCAATACATGATATATACATATACATACATATATATATATATATATATATATATATATATATATATATATATATATATATATATATATATATATATATATATATATATATATATATATATATATATATATGATATTTTTTCTCTACCAGGATATGCCTTATGTTACTCCTTATTTGAGGACAAATTATGTGCATCATTGAGACTCACTCGATGATGACATCAGTAGTTGACAGGTGAGTTTTTAATTTATCAATGTGTACATGTACTTTAATTTACATACTTTATAACATTATTTCTTGTAATATTTTATCAAAGTTAAAATGATGTACATATATATTGATTTATGTCACTTTCTCTATAGGGATCTGGACATCCTTCACAGCATGATAGTCACTCTGGGTTCGACCTCTTAGTGATGAGTCCTAGGCACTTTCATATACATATTAAATGTATTTGATGTTATATTTCCTCTCTAGACTCTACACAATTGACATACATTGTACTTTGATATTATTTGATTTGTAGGTCCTTTTGATAGTGTTGGTTCCTAGTTTAGTAGAATTTTAACTACCTTGGAAATGAAGAAATGCACCTATGGGTTAGCTTACTTCCCATAATAAGTACACTCTAACAAGAATAGGGACTAATTAACAAAGCTCTTAGGATTTCTACACTTTAAATTCTATAGAATTTAGGTAGGTACACCTAGGATTAGGTTCATTCACTTAATCTTCTCTTTCCACTAATCCTAAACAAAGAAAATGAATTCCATTAAGATCTTCTCCTACTTATGACATAAAGAGATATTGTGAGAAGCTAAATACACTACCAAATTACTCACAAGCTAAATAGAGGCTTTTGCACTTTAGTTCTACAACTTTGAATTTTAACTTTTTGGAATTGATTTTAAAACTGAATTGAGAGACAAGAAAGAATATCTTTTAGACTAATTCTTTTTGATCAAAGCCTTATTCATGTTGGGAACATTTAGAAAAATTCCATACTATGGTTGGTGATCCAATCATTTACCTTTCAAATGAAAATCAATTTATATTGAAAACCTCATTCTTATCACAATCCTCTGTAATACCCTATAACTCTGTCAGATTATACCAAGAATTTACTTAACTCCTTGAATTAAAAGAAAAGTATATCAGGACATACAAAAACAAATTTTCAGCTATGATCTTGAGCTCTTTGTTCACAAGACATAGGAAATCATAAACCACTACAGAAGGAGACAAGGTTTAAAATAATTTTCCTTGAAATTAATACATGTAGTATTGGACTAGACACAAAAAATTCCACAAATGAATACAAAACACTATATGCTTCATTAAACTCTTTGCAAGAAAAATATTATAGACCTCTTCTACAAAGTTCTTGACTGAAAACCTATATGATTTATCTTAGTTTCCTCCGCCAAGTTTTTCCAACAATAGGGTACAAACATTTCTAAATGATCTTGGGAATCCTTTTATGAAAAAAGGATTGCAACAAGCTTTGGATCATATTGGGGAAATTTAAGGCAAGGTTGTCAACCACCACAACCTGAAGTAAACATGAATTAATTGAAGAAGTGACAACTAGAAGATTCAAAATATTAGAATCCAATCTAATTTGCAATTTGTAGGTGAAACCCTAGCAGACAATCTACAAAGATCACATTTGTTGCATTAAAAATCCTCCTTTCCTTAGCCTTTCAATAAAGATAAGAACCATCTCACCTACCTATGTGTACTAGGGACTTGAATTTCATTGATAATTTTTCCTATGCCATAAATCCCTCTTGAAGAGTGTCCCTTTGAAAATAAGATTTATCGGTGAGCAAAGATAAATGAATCAATTTTTCTCCATCGCCATAGCTCTCTCTCATCAATTTTCACCTGTAACTTGTTCTTTTCAATTTTTGCAAGATTGGATCAAATTAGGTCAACAATCTGATTTTCTTGGCTTGTCAACTCTACCTCTCTTTTGAAAACACTTTATCAAAATTTGAAATTGTGACCACAATGAGTAAAATCAAACTTTAAAACATGGTTGTCGATTAAAAACCTTCTCGAAAGATCCTACGGTCCACAAAAATTGATCAAAATTTTATTCTTTAACCACCACATGGCACTTATTCTATTTATCAATCTGGACTCGGTTACCACTTAGTGTCCTCAATTAAATGTGTGCCCAGTGTTGATGCTCGGTTAAGTCTATGCTCAGTTACTACATGACCTCCACATCATTCCTCATGTTTTAAAAATGGACCAATCAGGAAGCAGAATGTCAACAATATATGGCACCAAGCCCCCACTTCCTTTTATTTATCATCAAACTAGACACACGTCTCTCAAGAGTGATCCCTTGATCACTATCTTTTCTATAGGTTTTGATCACGGGAATATGCCCACCATTTGATCAAAATTGATCTTTCTATATTTTACTGCCTTTCAGCCTAAAGATATGTGACATCATCATGGACACTTGTCAATCAGGCACGATGCCTTGACCAATAAACAACTTGCAACTCTTCATTAAGGAAATGAGCCTACCATCTGAGAAAATATATCTGACATACCTTTATCTTCTTCAATATCATCTAGGTGATGTCATCTGAGACACATAGAATCAAGGTGCAATACCTTGATCATTATTTAGTGAGCAGCTCTTTGTCCTGGGAATGTGCCAACCATTGGAATAAAATTGATCTGATCATTCTTTATCACCTTTTTAAACTGGTCCCATGATCTCAAGGCAGATAGATGTTAGCCATGCGTGATCCCACAATGGTTAAAAGGTAATACATCTTTTGTTCAAAGCATTACATTTGTCATTGGATCAACTTTGATCAGCTCGGTACTTTATCTCTTTCTTTAGCTTCGGTCTGGGTCCACCAACTGCTACATGTCACATAGGCATGATCCCGCAAAGGGTAATTACTTTGCATATTTTTTTCACAAGATTGAGCCTACCGTTGGATTAAAATAGATCTAATTGACCTTAAAACATTACGAGAACTTAGGGAAAAATAACTCTCGGGAAAATTTGACTTAGGAAAAATTAAATATGTGTCCCGGTAGGAAAAATAACTTAAAGGACTTAGAAGATTTGGCTCCACTAGACGATGACTTATGACACATGCCAAAAAATGACTTAAGTCATATAAAAAAGGTAATGAAGAAATAGAATGCGGGTAGGGTTTTGGACTTATGGAAAATTTATTTTGAAATACTTCAAAGAGGTAAACACTATTTCTTCAACCTAAGGTAATTTTATTTAAATTTTTCACTATAATAGGAAAATTGACCACTAGTGGCTTTGTCTGGGGATGTATGCCTCTTGCAGGCATAACAAGATTTTAGAATTTTTGGGAGAAGCATACCAAAAACTTGACAAAAGGACTGCAAGAAGCACAACAAAAACAACCAGACCTAAAAACAAGATAGACAAGAAGGGAAACCCACAAACAAACTAAAGGTAATATTTATAAACTTTACAAACCTAACTAATGCTCATGGAAAAGAAAGTACCTTCATGAGAAGTACCTTTTCAAAAATTTTCCATGAAGAGGCAATTCCTGAATGTTACCAGAAAGCTCTTTGATAAAATATGAATTCTCTCCCCACCTTTCATGAATTTTGTAGTGGCCTAACTAGATTGGATCAAATTTACCATGTTTTCATTTATCCTCCAATCTGGTATTCCACAATAGAACCAAATCATCAACATTAAATTTTCTCTTTGTAGTTCTTTTGTCATACAATTCCTTAATTTGTATCTACAACTTGGCATTCCTTAATGTATGTTCTCTCCTTGTTTAATATAATTCTAGGATATCATTCATCCTTTCTTGCATCTCATCTGCCACATCTCCATCATATAATTGAACAAATTTGTACATTCCAATCAAGTTATTCTGAGGCAATCTAGCCTGAATCCATATATAAGATTAAATGGACCACATCCAGTTGATTTCTTCATAGTCACCCTGTCAACCCAAACTACCAGAGGTAGCTTAGCATCCCATGCTCTCTTATTTGTATCAAGGATTCTTTTGATAATCTTCAGTAAATTCTTGTTTCTTGATTCAGCTTGTCCATTACCTCATGGATGGTAAGGGGATGAAGTGGACCTATTAATAGCATACTTTTCACAAAAAATAATATAATAATTAGAACTAAAGCACATTGCATTATCTATCACAATTCTTTCTGGACATCTAAATTTGATAATAATATTATAATTCAAAATAAAATCCATCACAACCCTACTAGTGGATTTCCTAGTAGGGACAACCTCTACCCACTTGGTAAAATAGTCCGTGGCCACCAAAATCCAAAATGACCACCACTAGACTTGTTAGTAATTTCACCAATAAGATCAATACCCCATTGTTGACAAGGGAACTTCAACAGGTTTCAAAGGTAGGTTACTTGAAAACTTTAACTTACTAGAAAATCTCTGTCATGCATCACATTTCTTTACAAGTTCAACAATATACTTAAACAATGAAGGCCACCAAAAACCTAATCTTATGACCTTATATGTTGTTGTTTTAGCCATATAATGGCCTTCACAAATCCCACTATGTATATCATTTAAAATTTTGTTTTCTTGATCCTTGTCAAAACACTTTAAAAAAATACCATCAGTAGTTCTCCACCATAGATTATCTAGTATTATTGCATACTTGATGACATGAAGCTTCAAGGTTCTTTTAGCATTTTCATTCAGACTAGGAGGATACTTAATTTTTGGTAAATAATAAATGATGCCATCATACCAATCACAAAGATCCATATCACAAGTATATGATCTTTGTTCTTCCTCAACCTGATTTATTTGGTTGACATCTAGATTTTCTTGGGTCATCAACTTTGCAAGCCCTTGACCTATGACCAGATTGATAATCTGAACATCAATGTTAAACTCTTGGATTCTATTAATCCATCTACATCTCCTACCTGAGACCTTTTTCTATGTGAAAATATCCTTTACTGCGGCACTAAGAACATAAGAAACAACAATTATTCCATCAAGTAACATCTAAAATCCTTAACAACCTTGACTAGATCATAAACCCATTTTTCATTTATTTCATACTTTAACTCAACAACATGAAGTGACTTGCTGAAGAATGCAATTGGATGCTCAAATCCTTTTGAATTTTTCTATAGTAATAATGTAGCCATTGTATGAAAGGATGCAAAATAAAATATATGCATGGGCTTATCATAATTTGGAGCCTTAAGAATAGGAGAATCCTCAGTTTCTTGTTTTATTCTTTGGAAAGCCACTGATGGCTCCCCAGTCCAATTAACTTCATTCCCTTTCTTTAGCATCTTTGAAATAGGTCTGTTAATTTCTACAAAATGAGTGACAAACATTCTTAAGAAAATCACTTGTCCAAAGAAAGACTAAATACCTTTCACATTTTTAGGATGTTGTATTTTATCAATGGCACCCACTCTCTCAAGGTCAATTCTAACACCTTCTTTGAAACCAAGTGACCTAGCAATTTACCTTCAGTCACACTAAAGAAGCATTTTCTTGGGTTTAGAGATACACCATATTCCAAAGCTATTTTCTTGGGTTTAGAGATACACCATATTCAAAAGCCCTTGCAAATATCTTTTCCAAATGCAAGAAATGAACTTCTTCTTTATTGGAATATGCTATCAAATCATCATGATAAACCGCCAAGAATTTATTAATGAATACAAACAAATAAGCATCCATAGCCCTCTAAAAGTTTCTCATGCATTAGTAAGACCAAAAGGCATTTGTACATACACATAAATTCCCCAAGGTGTAGTAAATGCGTTCTTAAACTATTCTAAATCTTGAACTACAACTTGGTTATATACAGTAAAACCATCCATCGTGGACATTAGTTCAGAACCAATTACCCTTTGTAACATAACCTCCATATTAGGAAAACAATAATTATCTTTGAGGGAAGACAAGTTGAGATTCTTGAAATCAACACATAATTGGATGTCACCATTCTTCTTTCTAGTAGGGACCAGATTGGAAACCATGATGAATGCCTAATGGGCTTGATAATGCCAACATCTCTGAGTTTCATCAATTCATCCTATATTTTGGGAGCAAGAGTTGGGTTAATAGGCCTTTAATTTTCCTAAAAGGTTTTGCATCATCTTTAAGAAGGATAACATGCTGAAATAAATCCTCCCTATAAGCCTTCAGATCATCATATGACCAAGCAAAACATGTCTATACTTTCTCAACAACTCAATCAGGTTTTTCCTTACATGAGGTGACATCCTCTTACAAATATAAACCTTTTTAGGGGCTTCATTAGTACCCAATTTATTTCTTCAATTTCATCAAGACTTTTATCCTTTTTTCTGTTCTAGCTTTGTCTTGGTTGTCAAAAATGTTTTCCAAAATAACCTGCCCCCTTGGAACCTTATTTGTCTTCAGATGAATTATTTCACTTCCAAGAATGATATCCTTCTCATCAATATTTTCAACAAAGGAACTACAATCCAATTCTTATCCATGAAAGTTGTCTTCACATTCATGAATTTAAGAATATCCATATCATCTTCAAAAACTTGCCAATTTTGAACATTATCAGGCATAGATGTCCTTGCATGCACTTCAATCTTGGATATTCCAACAAATTTATATCATTTTTCTTAATTGTAACATTTTCCAATAAATCTACCATCTTATTATTACTCCTATCCATCCATACAATACTAAATACATTAAATTCTTCTATCAAATCTTAAATAGCATTCCTATATTGTTTCAATCTCTTATTCTTAGTTGCATAAGAAGACCTTACCTAGGATACAACCAACTTAGAATCATGAACAACATGTAGGCATTTGATTCCATGTCTTGCTACTAACTTCAAACCAAGCAACAAAGCCTCATATTCTGCAATATTGTTTGTACATGTAAAGTTGAATGTGAAGGAAAACTTGTATGTATTTCCATCTGGTGATATTAGTAAGACACCTACCCTTGAAAATTATTTGGAACTAGTACCATCAAATTACATAGTCCATAATTCCTCCCTATCAGAAAACCTCTTTACTTCAGCCTCAATAGGACAAGTTCAGCTCCCTTTTCTATGACAACAACTTCAGCCCTAAAGGCATTTATATCATATCAATGAAGCAATTTGTGTCATTATCCACATTCTTCTCTATCATGTGAGGAACCCTAAGTTCCCTTTCCACCTTTACAAATTGGTCATCAATGGGGAAAGTAGAAAATATAAGTCACATTGTAAACTCCCACCCATGGTTGCACTCCATTTTATAGATAGTAACATTCCATAATGGGGTGGGATATCAACTACCAACATAGTCATAGTTAGGTCCTTTTCAGGGTATGCTAAAAGTTTGAAAGGAAAATTATTAATAGTTCCAATGACAGGAACTTCTCTTTAATCTAGGGCACAATACCTACCTTTTTTGTATCTACCTTAAGTCCTAATGACTCCATAACTTTAAAAGACATCACAGTATTGGATGCTCCTGAATCAATCATACAGTTCTTGACAATTTTTTTATTCACAATGATACTGAGGAATAATGGATCAATATTATCCAAATAGGCAATAGAAAAGCTATCTAAATAAAATTTTGGGAATTGTGAGGTTATTACTTCCACCTCTTTTATTTTCTTTGTTTCTTCCACAAGCTTATCAGGGATATTATCATTAGGAGTTTTAGCATTATTTACACTCCCTATCTATGCTAAGGTCTTATTCTTATGTTCTTCTATTCTTAACATTTCTAACAAAGGAACCTTAATAGTAATTTTTTATAGCAATGAAATCATATCAAATGGAGTATAAGGAGGTATATCAACATGCATACCTCTTTCTTTTGTGTTTCCTTCCATCTTGAAAGATTTATCTCCCACCTTGGGTTTATCAGTCCCAACCATAGGGATGGTTGGTTTATTAGTCCTTTTATCAACATTTTGTATTACATTTGTCTTTGTTATCTCATCTCTCTTGTGCTCCCATTTCTTTCCTTTTAGGTCCTTAATCTTCGCCGTAAGATTATCCTTGGGCTCACCCTCAATAGAGGCATTATTATTTGTCTTCCTTATAAACACGCTAGGAGGGATTCCTAGTATCTTCATTCATTGTTCTATTTCTCAATTGATAATTTCTCCTAACCTGAGAAATCATGTTTTTGTGACCCTATCAATTTATTCTTTTTAAGGTCTTCTTAATTCCACATGTTCTAATCTAGATATCACATTGCATGCTAAATCAAGTTTGTCTTATTCATCAGAAAAAAAGTTGTTGATGAAAGATTCATCTCTATATCTTTGTGAGTTCACATTAGCTTCAGAATCCTCCTGGTCTAACACATCACTATCCTCCAAGAAATAAATAGCCATGTTATGATCTTCTTGGTTATATTCATAAAAATTTCATTCTAAGATGCATTAACAGTTTGGGCAATTAAATAATATTTAGGTTCATGGGGGATTGGCTAGCCATACACCAAGGTGTATCTTCAGAAATATTCACAATATTTCTTTGTAAGGGATCTAGGGTAGATTTATCATTATTATTTTTTGCAGGAGAGGGCATAGGATTCCCATCTTTCCATTGGGTATTGTATGGGTAATTTTGTAGCCTATTCTGCCTATTAAAATTGTTAAACTGAGGCTTGTCTACATTAAAACCTTTGCCATTCTTGACATTATGTGCTTTTAAATCTTTAAGGGAATTTAGTACCTTATCCAATTTATCATCATCTGGTTTCTTATTTCTAGTACCCTTATCACGTTCCCTCCTATTGTTAACCTTAATAGAAAATAATTTAGGATCATCCCTTTTGCCTAACTTACTAGATGTTCTTCTATTACTCTCAATATTCATAGTATCCTATAAGCTTCCCTAATGGTTCTAGATTTCTTGTCCCTGAGAAGATATCTCATCTTGGCATCAAAAGCATTCACATAAGTTGTAAGACACACCTTCTCATCCAACCTCATTACTTGGAAGAGCTTATGCATGGCATTTTGAAATCTTACATTGAATTCAAGAACTTCCTCATTTTGATT
Source organism: Chamaecyparis obtusa (assembly GCA_027943335.1). Taxonomy (NCBI): domain Eukaryota; kingdom Viridiplantae; phylum Streptophyta; class Pinopsida; order Cupressales; family Cupressaceae; genus Chamaecyparis; species Chamaecyparis obtusa. The sequence continues at coordinate 75,800 of BSBK01014145.1, forward strand.
CTTCTTGATGTTGTTGAATTCATTCAGCATGAAACCTTCATTGGTCATATCACCATATTGATCCTTGAAATAGTTTATGAATTCATCCCAGAACCCCACACAATCATGTGGTAACCCTCTAAAAAAATCCCTGGCATCCTTAGTTAATGATTGAACAAAAAGATTCATAATCACATCTTCATGTTCAATTTCATAGTCATCCATCATGTCAATAAATTTATTCAAATGTTCTTCACATGTATTAACATTATTTCCAGAAAATTTAGGAAAATTTTCTCTAATTTCATTAGGAATTGTATTAGGATAACCAGGAATACCAAGAAAAGAGAGTTGCTTGTACCTTTCTACATGAACCGATATCCTTTGGAATGAACCATCACCTTGGGAAGTGGATGCTTTATAATTTGATGTGGTAGCAGCTGTAATACCATCTGGTGGTGGAATAATGGCTACTTGTTTAGAATGCCCTGAGGATTTCTTGAGAAAATCAATCTTCTTTTTCATCTCTAGAGAAATAGCCTCCAATGTTGCTTCTAAAGTTATTTGGCTAAGATTTCATTTCTCTTTTATCTCTTTCAAGATCGGTATCCAATTTGGACACTTGGTCTATTGAAACATTGTCATTCATAGGTTCATTTATTAAAATTCTTGTTGCCACCTACTTACCTTTATCTTTAGGTTTTCTAGTTTCAAAAACTTGCCAGATGAAAGGTCATACCTCCTTTTTCTTAGGTGTTGCAACAAAAATTATTACTTCCAGGCTCATAAATTTCCTTCTCAATTGATCTGATCTAATTTGAGCTTGTCTGCCTCATCTTCTTTTTATTTTTCTCTTTTTGTTTGATGGCAATCTGCTCCTAGATTCTTCTCTCCAAATTATAACTTCTTCAAAAATATCTTAAGAGTCTGGGAGAGGTTTCAAGTTTTGAAGTTTCAACATGAAATCTTTCTTGTTTGTCTCTTGGGACATGAGTCTCTCTGAGGATGAAGATATTGAGGGAGTAAGAGCATTCCTAGCCTCTCCATCTCTACACTTTCTTCTTGGCCTTCTATTATATCCATGAGACTCATTATGGATCACGTTCTTATTTTGATGTGATATATCATCTCCTCCTTTGGACTAAGATGAATAGTAATATTCATATACATTTAATCCAAGGTCCACAACCTCTTCATATTATGATACATTTCCTTCATGGCTGGGTTGGATGGGGCCTTCTTCTTTGGTGTTCTTCTTTTGTCTCCAAGAATAAGAAAAATTTTCTATGTGTCTTTTCATTTCTTGGATGACCAAACCCTAGAGGAAATTAGAAGACCATCTTCCAATTTATCTTCAAGATGATCCCTCCTCCAGGACTTGGTATTTCTTTGACTCATATTGAGAAATTGTGGGTGAAATAATGTTTATTCAACACTACTACATAGATTTATTTGAGAGTTTCCACCCAACCACAAGTGTGGAAATGGTACAAGGATAGAGGGAAGATGGGGCCAAAGGCACACCCAACTACCAACCTTCCCTGTGAATCAACACCCGGAAGAAACAACACAAGACATGGAGAGATAGAGAGAATGCAAAAAACTCATATATTATTCATGATAAAAACTTCATACATGTCGGGCTGTAAGGCCTTCCTGGTTACAACCAATATAATCAAAATACAATTAAAAATAATCCTCATACATGCGAGGATCTACCAACTTTTAGATTCTATCTTCACATTTCTTCTCTCAAACTATCTCCTAAGATCTACAACAAACTATTCTATTTATACAAGAGGCCACTGAATAGGTCAAGTCATTAGATCTGACATTCAAGAAAGGGGTGACCATATTTAGGTACACACACTTCCCAATGATCGATGCAATCATTAACTCTATGACCAAAATCAAATGCACAAGTTAGCCTCAACAGAAATTGAAAAATAAACCACTCGGTGAGAAAGACTACCGAGCAACCAAACCAACGCAAAGAACAACCAAACCAACTTGGTAAACAAGACTACCGAGTAATTAAAATTGACTTGGTAAACAACCAAAAAAACTCAATGAATGACTGAACTGAGTAGCAACCGAACCCCGCTAGTGGAAACATGAATACATCACTAAGAGCTTGAAAGAAGCTACCGAGAACACCTAAAAACTCTGACATTTTTTTAGTGACAAAGGATTGGCAAGAACCTAAGAAGCTCCTACATCAGACACTCAAGGTTGTTTGAAATAATTCTCTGAATCATCCAATAGGTACAACTCGAGAGAATCCAACTCAGATTGTGAAATCCATGAACTATCTTCAATTGGTCTATTCTTCTACTTTACCAGATATTCCATGTACTCTTTTCCTCTTGTGCTTCTGCTAATTATTTGTTCCAAAATCTTCTCACTTCTTCTATCTTATATTTACGATAATCATTCGGTCTTGTCATTTCTTCGTCAGATTCATGATACTCATATAAATCTACAATGTTGAATATAGACCTGATATATCCATGTCATTAGGTAACTCAATCTCATAAGCATTTCCACTATCAAACTTTCTCAATATCTTGTAGGACCAAACTTATTCATCTTTAATTTTCCATAGGTTTCAACAAAAAATTTGCCTCTCTTCAAATGAACCATTACTTCATCTCCAATTGAAAAAGTCTTATGTCTTCTTGATCTATCTATTTTGTCCTTGTATTTCTCATTACTATGTTCCAACTTATGTTTTACATTCTCAAGAAATTTCTTCATGAACTTAGAAAACTCTCCTCCTTCAAAACTTCTATTTTCTTCACCAACAATGTTCTATTAGGAATAACAGTCCACCAACACAATTGAGAGGGGGAGGGGGGGTGAATCAGTTGTATGACATATTATTAAAATTTAAACTTTGAATAGAAGCAATACAAAATCAAATGAACACAATAAATGCCAACACAATAACACAATATTTTTTGTCAAGGAAACCCTGTTAAAGGTAGAACCCCCGGTGGGAATTAATACCCACTAATGCTGTCTAGAGAGTATAGTATCCTTGATAGAAGATCTAGCCTTTTTAGGAGATGATAAAAACATTATAGTACATAGTCCTTATTAGAGGACAAACCCTATTAGGAGTCAAGAAAAGAGGTGGGCTCACTGCCTAGGCTCACTCTCCAAAGAAGGTTATATCCACCTTTAGAACTCACTATTCACAACACAAGTGTATATGAAGAAATACACAATCTTGAACTGTCTAATAGAAACTATTTTTTCTTGATCAGTTCTAATGAAGTACATAAGTTATCCTCTTCTCTACATCCAGCAAACACAAGCTCACAGCTTCCACAATTCTCTTTTACATTAGATACATTCTCCCCATGTCTTTCCAAAAGAAAAGATCTTACATATGGTAAGTGCACAAAGATGGGGGACCAAAAAGGGGGTATAAGATGCCACTTTTTTAACTGAAATTAGCAAACTCTAAACTTCAACAAGAAATTGAAGATAGTTAGACTCAAAATTTTAAGATGTGACAAAAAAAAGAGTTGTAATACTCTGAATCTAGTTACTAAACTACCTAACTTATTTTGAAAATGGTGCAAATTAAGGCCCTCAAAAAGGGGGAGCACAAAAAGTGGTCCTATTTTTTGTCTAAAAACATAACATAGTGTCTGGTGTGCCTCCCCCTAAAATGTTCACTTTTTTTTTGAATTTTTTTAATCGCT